>KV448198.1:4590-35300 GCA_001658105.1 Rhizopogon vinicolor AM-OR11-026 | reverse complement strand
ACTAGGAGTGTACTCCAACCTGTAAGTATTCGTCTCCTCCACTGCAACACGGATGAACCCCAAATTTCTTTTCAGTATGTCATTCTCCGGGGGAGTGAGGGCTTGCCTGGGATGGCGATTCGCGTGAGTGGTTTATGAGTCGTTTGACAGCGGTGGAGTGAGCTTATTATGCACACAGATTGACCGAAATCCAAGCATTTCTTACAGAGGTAGTCGGAAAGTTTGAGTTCGCACTAACTGAAAAGTCCGAACGGATCCGCCGTGAGCCTTGCATGGTGATGGCTCCAACAGTGGAAGGCGAAGTTAAGAACGGGGTTCAACTGCCATTGAGGGTGTCAGTGGCACCGCGAACTGAAAATGTGTACTAAAGATGTACTAGACGTCATATACGCCAAGATGCTAGGACTATCGCCATGACCCATAGCCGAGAACTTTGTCGTTAAACGAATCGATGTAATCTAGTATGTAGGGAGACTGTTGAATTAACCTCGGTCTAGTACTGTCCAAGTCTAGTCAGTAAGAATCTAAGATGACGCTAAACTCTTAGTCGACGGTGTTTCTAGTGCAGATTTTTGCCGATCCAAGAAAATCCTTTGGAATGACAATCGTTTGAAACTCTCGCGATCACGACAGATGGGTTCATGGAGGCATTGGAGTCCAATGTCTCCAATACTTTCCCATCCACTCGCCTTATTAGAAGCAATGACTATCTTCCTTCGTCTATAAGGTCTGCCTACTAGGGAGACTACACTCGCCTTGGGTAGAGTTATTTTGTGATGACACAGCCACCACCACCACAACTTTATACTAGTAGTACGACAGACCCAAATTGTCAGGAGAACGAAGATGGATACTACATCTGCTGTGGCAACAGCCTCGAATGCTACCACCCATGACCATATTCAGGCGCTTACAGACTTCCATACTCGACTTGAGTCCGTCCGACGTATCCCTTCGCTGTTGTTGCGGCCGCTATCTGGGTCCTCGCTCTCCCATGCCCCAGAGTTTCATTCCCCATTCGACACAGCCGACCACGACTTTGCAGCTACTTTCCACACTACCCCGGTGCAGGACTTCCGCACGCTAAAATCCATAGCTGAAGCCCTGTGCTCTGAAAAGGTACAAGAAGCGCTGAAGTTTGCCCGCGAGAGTGAAGACGCAGACAAAAGTGACCTTGACTTGTCACTTCAGAGAGATAGTGGCAAGCAGCGGAAGTGAGCACACACCATCTATGTGCCGGCCGAACGTTATAGATTGACCTTCCATCCATTTAGGCAGCCGCTTTCGCCAGTCGGCTCGCCCCAGCCTTACATTCCGCCGCCACCGCGAACTTCATCATCATTCCCACCGGCTGAGGATGAGCCTCCTTCATTGCGCGCCGAAGGGCTGGTAGAATATATTCGAGAATTTAATAAAGGTGGTTTTGGTGATTCAAAGCTACCGGGAAGTCCACACGCCGGTGTATCTTTCCAGCCAAAATGCAGACTATACATGTGGTCCAGGACACGCCCGCCACAATTCGATCAAGCCATGAATGGTTCCCGGCCGAATTTGCCTAGTCCCGTTGTCTTGCGATTTACTATCGAGGATGTACTTACGGCTTATGTCTCCCTCGTGTTTGATCGCTTCGAAGATCCTCTCCTTGTAGAAAGCGTAACTGTGTTTGGTCCCAGAGAGATGGTATGTGCGATAAGCTAGCTCTTTCCATCCTTTCTTCTGATATGTGGCTACGATGTATCTTTCCACTCTTGAATAGAAATTGCCGCACATGCAATCAGATTATCTCGCTTTTCAAGCACTGTCTCAGCATGTTGCAAAAATGGTTCAGTCACATCCCCAAGTCCCTCTTCAGACGCTCATTGTAAGCCATTCAAACTTTATTTTTTTTGCTGGTCTGCTGACCGTTTGTTCAAGCATCTTCTGGTATCTTATCAAGGACTTTTTGTTGATCAGTGTACCAGTTGCGAACGAGTGCTTTCGGCGGAGGGCCATGTGCCTCCAGCTGGACGACTATGGATTTCTAGATCAACGGAGCATCTCATTGATCCAAACCCCCGGAGCGTCACGAACAGGGGTGCCGCGGATCATCCAGATGGACATTGGGAGTCGCGTCATGTTACATGTATGTATAGCTGAGGGTGAGTGCTTGTGGATGGCGGCCAATTTAGTCCACTGTGTGGGGTGTCACTCGACATTCAAATATTTGAGTCAATGGACCCTGAACTTAAGTTTGCTTGTTGGTGCGTTATCGATTTCATGACAAAGAATATTCTTGGGTTAGTTCGGTTCCGTAGACTACGCTTGGCTCGGTGCCGTGGATCTATGTTGCTCCACTTTATTTTTGTTGTGTTTTCCTTGATTTTTCCTTGCGCAAGTACTAGTGTTGGCCCCCACAATCATCTCGTACAGTCCAGCAAATTTATGTAAATGCCCGATCAGATTGTACGTTATCGAGCGGTGCTACCATTATCAATTCCTTGACCTTATCTTCAGTTTGATTATGGCTCTGGAGCGCTAACATGATGGGATCGAGTTGTCTCCTGGGGGTACGATTTCGCCATATATGCCTCACATTGCACATGTGGATTAGGCTCGGGTGACACTGGCCCGGTTGGCCACAACGACTCTAAGCCATCTTCATACACGGGGCGCGAGCATGATGGAACAGGAAGATTTCCCAAAGCTGGATAACATACATTACAGGAAAGTTCAACAAAGAGATCGTGGCTGATCGACAGAGACCTGAGCACGTGTTTAAAAAAGCGCTCTAGGCACAGGTCGTGGTACCCTGTGGTTCCTCCCTGTCAACGGACCCGTCATACTCTGACATACTCTATTGTCCTGCTGGGTTGCGCTTGCTATTTTCATATTCATACATCGACAGCTGTTGACATGCTATTGTTTGTGAAGCTTATCCTTGGATGACCGGTAATTGGGAAAAAGATAGCCTAAGATAGGATTCTGTGGGCAAAACTCCGCGACAGCAGTTTATGCCAGATTTCTTTACCACGATCATTTGAGTAATTTGAAGTGATGCGCTGCTTCGGAAGTTCATGGATCTATCCCTCGAAGCTTTTGGTCAGATTGCATTCGTTGGGCGCACACAAAGCCATTCCCTATTCCTTCTGAGGGTGAAAAGCCAATGGTTACTGGTGGTGCCAAGGTTTGCTTGTCATTTCCATGGGATCGGCGTTGGCCAAACCAAGGAAGAGGTCGAGGCACTGGATCAAATTTGGTAGATAGCGTTTTTGGGGTAGATCGAGCATTTGCTCTTGTTGGGACAAAAAAGGCAGAGACATATGGTTGAGCACGAGGCTACCAAACAGCCAGACTGAGCCATTGATCCAAAGTTACTCCACACAAAATTCCAGGAAAGTTAAGATTATTGGGTGCATTGTATCACATTGTAAAGGCACAGTCCACCACCCACATAGGCTAGCCCACCACCGTCTGCTCTTTCATTATAGCTTGGAGCTTAAGCTTAAATACTCGCCGCCCGGACACCAATAAATTGTGAAATTGTCCGACTATTAACTTGCATCTTCGCGGGAGACAAGAACGTTCGCCTCCTATATATCCAAGCTTCCATCCCCACCGCATCGATCATCTGCCCTCAAATATTCCCTCTTCCTTTTTTGCCCTTGTTTTGCCGTTGCCTGGTGTCAATATAACCAAGTTCGCAACCTGAAGTCAGCCACCCCCCCATATCCTCATCATCCTTCTTCCTTCCTTCATCCTTCCTTCCTGACTTCATCTGTCAGACGCTTGGGAATCGTCTTCGACCTTCTTCGCATCTCGCTCACGGATTGTGAAACACTGTCGAACTAAGGCTAAGTTATACAAGTGCAAGGTGCGGTTATCTACGCCACAACCAAGCCAAAAGCTCACTCTCGGTAGGAATGGACCCACAATCTATGCCGGCATATTCTGAGGATCTACAAAGTACTACTTCCACCGGCAAACCACAAGTCCTCAGGAGCCCGACTACCGACTGCATGAGCTTTACACCGCTCAACCGTTCATACCCCCGCATCCCTTCTTCCTCTGTTGGCATTTTGCACGTCTCGGGTTATACCCCTCCCGAAGGCGAGGAGAACGTTCCCATCGTCGTGAACTTCAACTGTACTGCTGACCTCGCTGCTGGGTCCCACATCCGTCTCGTTGTCGGCCGACGTGCAGTGGGAACCAAGGTCCGTGAGCTCGAACCACCCGGCTACGGCCATTGGCAGCTCGAGGCCGCGGTTCCCCCTTTTGCCCGACATAATTCTGCATCGCCGAACCTGCCGTTGACGATCCAGGCCTTGACTGACGACAAAACTTTACTAGACTCTGTCACGTTCGGTGAATTTACCTATTGGCTGCCAGGTAGGAATACATCAGGATTCCGTGACCGCAGTGCTGACTACGGATGTTCCTACAGAGCATGAAGGCCATCCAGCTCCAATGGTGCGAAAGCATGCATCTAGCCTCTCGTCAAATAGTTCGGTCATCATCCGACCGACGTCTATCATCGGTGCTCCGCGTTCAGAGTCGTCAGAACGGTCAGGGAGACGATCCAAGCCATACAGCCGCCCTTCAACCCCGGCATCTTCTTCGGATTCAGAACCCAGTCAATCACGTGCACACAAATTATCTACTCGCGCTCAAGCCCAACCCCAAGGTCAGGGCCTTCGGCGCACGAGGCAAGCTGCCGACGCGTCTGATGACGGCGCCCAGACTGCGATGCTCGAGATCATGGTTGTGCTTGACAGCTTCTGCTACAACTGGGATGATTTAGAACTGCAAGCTGGAAGGCGCCTTGTGCGCTTCTCCCGTTTGCAGGACGGAAATAAACTTCTCGTTTCGGCAGAGCGCATATTGCCAAACGAGTACGATGCGAAGGATATTGTTATCTCTTGTATCTATCGCGAAGAGACGGATTCTTGCTGCGTTACGTCCGTTGACATCATTCACTTGCTCCAGCGGCTGGTCGGGACAGAGTTCGTTGTGGAGGAAAAGAATCGTATCAGACGGAACCTGGAGGGGCTACGGCCTACCACTGTGTCCAAGTCTCGACCTGGGTTTGAAGGGTTCTTTCAGCGCATTATGGACTTCCCAGATCCGAAGCCGCGAAAGATTGAGAAAGATCTGAAAGTCTTCGATTGGAAGTTGCTTCCCCAAGCACTGGATAAGATTATATCAAAATACGTAAGTCCTGTCCTTCCATTCCTGCCCCATATAAGGCCACTCACTTAAGGACCCACAGTCCCTGAGCAACTTCGGGCCCATCCCAACCAAGCAATCGGCTACTTATCAGTCACTTGAAGAGGTATCAGCCACAAATACACAGCCACAACCCGATTTTGGCGTCGTTCATTCAGAAGGATCACAGGAATCCCAGATGTCTCAATTCTCACAGTATTCTCAAGACTCGCATCCCCGCCAATCCCCTCAGCTAGAGCTAGAGTTTCCCCTCGACGATTCTGTGTTCTATCATATGCCCGAAGACCATATCCAACCCACGTACGTGGGCCCGGAGGTGGTTGCCAGGTATTATTCAGAGCCAGACCATGAACCCACATACTTCGTCCCGAGCATGACTACATATCCCGCAGCCACTACTTCGCCGCTGAGCGCACCACATCACAGTCCGACGTGGAATATGCAAGGTCAACACAATACCGCCATCCCCTCAGGTGCACTCGCCGACCATCAGTCTTTTGAATTCATTCCCTCCCACGAGTCTCTCGACATGTATTCCATCCCCCAATACAACATGCACACCTACGACTCGTTCGAGTTTCAGACGTTGCGGGAGTACCGCATGAATGCTGCCTTGGCCAGTCAGGTTGCATGATTAATCATTTTACGCGTCATCATCATTCATGTGCTCTATCTTTATTGGTCCTCTCTACTGTATTCATCACTCTTTTTGGTCTCAGGAAAATCACGTTCTTATATTCGTATGGCGCTTGTAATTAGTCTTATACCTTTGCTAGTCATCTCTATGTGTACTCATATTTCGTGATATCGAATTGTAATCATTATTGTGGGTATCTGTGTATTCAACAAAGGACTGGACAAAAACAAAGTACCGGCACTCAAGCTTGGGACCCACACCGATGATACTTACAGCTTAGCCGCCAGCCACTTGCCCATTCTTATCTTACTACGCGTGATCAACAATGCCGGGGCCACAGAACAACCTCGACAGCGTTAGGAAGACCACTCAGTCTAACCACAACGCGCACATGGTCTCGAGTAGCGTATTGCCAAAGGTAAGCCGAATCGACCGGTCCCTTCTTCGCGCATTGTGAAACCTCGTTTTCAGGCTTCGTCTTCAAAATTCAAACCAGCTCTGGGAGCATTAAGTCACTCTCGCTCGAATCCTACCGGTGAGTAGAACTCTCAGACATAAAGCCAGCAGCGAAGTGACACATCTGAGTCAGATCACAAAAAGTCCGAGTCGGGCTCAAGTCCTTCCCTTCCGTCATTCGCAACGCCAAATTTTGGAAAGAAGACAGCGAATAATACCCCAGCCACAGGCTCTGCGAGGGACAATCTGATTGATTTATCTCGTGAGCCCACTCTTGAGATAATTGAAGGACCCATACCCTCGCGCAAGCGCCAGTCCTTGGGTGCCCCGGAGGGAGCTCAACCATCAGCCTTGAAGCGTCTCAAGGAGGCTGAATATGTCAACAAGGAAAACGTATTCACTGCGAGTTCTTCATCGTCAAAGGGAAAACATCGCGCCTTTCCTCGACAATGGACACCCGATGTATCCACAGATCTTAACACGTCGAACCATGCTGACGTCGCGTCTCGTCCTAATCCATTTGTCGCATCGCTGTCGTCAGAAGCCTCACATGCTGACCCCAGCACTCAACTCGCGAAAAACTCAGACTTAGATTCAGTGCGTTTATTCACATCGTTTTGAATACTCGTAATTGTAACCCTTGTTTTTCAGCGATCGCGAGGCTTTTTGGAGCTGATACTTGGGCGAAACCGCCAACTTCGCCAGTATTTTCTCAAGTTAATATCAGAGCATGGATACAATACCCTGGATATATTTGAAGTTTCATTCTTGCTGTTCGTGCACAATTGTCGTGTTGATATCCTT
This sequence comes from Rhizopogon vinicolor AM-OR11-026, assembly GCA_001658105.1. Taxonomy (NCBI): domain Eukaryota; kingdom Fungi; phylum Basidiomycota; class Agaricomycetes; order Boletales; family Rhizopogonaceae; genus Rhizopogon; species Rhizopogon vinicolor. Next base: position 28,201 of record KV448198.1, on the reverse strand, counting down.
GCTAAGTTGATGCAGGGCTCATCTTGAACGTCGCATTGAAGCGATCGAAGAACGCCTTACTCACATTGGCTCCGTCGGCAGGCCGGCAACAACTGCTATTACTGTTGCACGCCCCATGCCTGTTACTTCTTTGAGAGCCGACCTCGAGCCAGAGGACAACGTTGATATGTCTGCGGAGGTCCTGACTGCGCCTGACAGCGACGACCTCTGGGATGGCCTTGACGAACCCTCGACATTCCAGCTGGCTTCTTTAGCCTCGACTTCCTCAAGTTCAACACCTGCTTCCGCGCAACCTTCATTCCGACCGTCGACTTCTTTGACACCTTATTCTGTCGATGCGCCAGCATGCACTCCCCCCGAAACTACCAGCCGTCTCGACAATACGTCGACCCCATACTATGCCGAGGTAATCCACGTTCTGAAGAACATCTTTCGTCTGTCATCTTTCAGGCGAAATCAGCTCGAGGCAATTAATGCTACTCTTGACGGCAAGGATGTCTTTGTCCTCATGCCCACTGGTGGAGGTAAAAGCTTGTGCTACCAGCTTCCCGCAGTTTGCAAGAGTGGGAGGACACATGGGGTCACCTTTGTGATCTCTCCGCTTGTTGCACTCATTACTGATCAAGTTGCATCATTGCGGGAGAAGAACATCAATGTCGATTGCATGTCTTCTCTGAGGTCTGCGGATGACTCGCGGGATGTCATGCGCCGCCTTCGAAGTCATCAGAAACCCGACATTTGTTACATCACTCCTGAAAAGCTTCGTGAGAGCAATGCAATGCAAGAGATCCTTGCAGCTCTCTACGAAGACAAACAGATTGCGCGCTTCGTCATTGATGAAGCACACGTCATTCAGAGTTGGGGGCGGGATTTCCGTGATGCTGTAAGTGTGCATAAACTGACCTGTGCTTGTACATTGATTCATTGTATCCTTAGTACGCTGAGCTCCATATGCTGCGTGATCGGTACCCCGATGTGCCTATCATGGCACTTACGGCAACTGCGAACAAGACTGCTATCCAAGATATTCATGCTCGATTAGGTTTACGTAATCCCGTCTGCCTGGTACAGTCATTCAACCGCCCAAATCTCTACTATGCAGTGCAGCCCAAACCAACCACTAAGAAGAAGGCTGTTCAGGCAATAGCGGGTTTTATCAAATCACAACATGCTGCTGATACTGGCATTGTATATGGCTTCTCGAAGGCAGAGTGCGAGGAACTTGCCGAGCAACTGCGCAAGGACTACGGTTTATCTGCGAAGCATTATCATGCTGGCATGGAGCCGCAGGAGCGCAGCACAACGCAGGAAGAATGGCAATGCGGAAGGTGCAAGATAATTGTAGCAACGGTATGGTGATTTCAACATGGCATCGTTCGAGTCCTGACATTGACTTAGATTGCGTTTGGAATGGGAATTGATAAACCGGATGGTATGGTGTTGTCGTTACACGTCATCATTGGTCTAACCATGTCGAACAGTGCGCTTCGTGATTCACTCAACGCTACCGAAGTCAATGGATGGGTATGTCAAGGGTCTGCAAATAGTGTTCTACTGAAGCATCGCTTACCATCTCAGCTATTATCAGGAAACAGGACGCGCTGGGCGAGACGGTGAACCTGCCGATTGCATTCTGTGTAAGCGGTTTGAATGGCGTTTTTATTGTGCTATCTGACATGTTCTACACTTGCAGACTACGCATATAAGGACGTTGTTTCACGACTACACATGATTAACAGTGACCGCAACGACAAAGGACCGCCTCGGACTCCAGAGGAGAAGAAGCGACAGGTCGAAGATATCCGAGCTGTGGCCCAATATTGTCGCAACGAGGTCGACTGCCGGCGATCAATGATTCTCGCTCACTTCAACGAGCGTTTTGATCCGCATCTTTGTCCCAAAGGTTGTGATAACTGTTCCAAAGGTGGAATGATTGTTCGCCAGCAGTACACATCGGAGGCTCAGCAGGCTATTCGCCTGTTTGAACAGATGGCAGCTTCCATGGATAGGATTCCCGTCGGACATTTCAAAGATGTGTTTGCGGGTCGCAACAAGGCCAAGGTTCGTGATAGTGGCCATGATCAACTGTCCCTGTTTGGAGTGGGCAAGAGTGTCGATGGAGATCGCATCATAGGCGTGATGATGGACACTGACATCTTTACGATCGCACGAGAGGCTTCTGCGTCCGGCTGGACCAATGATTATTTGAAGGTGATTAAGGTCCTGTCTTGTTTTGTACGTGGCCTAACGATGTTACCCTTCAACCTGAAGCTTGGTTCGCAAGCAAATGCATGCCTCAGCGGCGACCTCGCTGTCGAACTGACCTTCAGGGACAATGGCGCTGGCAATGGATCATCATCATCTCGTTCAGTTGCGAAGAATATAACTTTGTCCAAGGCTTCTGCAAGCACCAAAGGGAAAACGAAGGCTGGTCCAGGAGGCCCATCATCCTACATGCCACTGTACGAAGACGACGATGTGGAGCTTGATCCCGTCTCCGACTTTGAGCCGATCAAAGACGCCCCAGATGTGGGCGCTGCAGCCCTGCCAGAGGACAACGGTCAGAGGCGTCTCAAGGCCATGGTGAACGTAAGGCAAATGGTGAAGGTGTTTCTGTGGAGCTTGAGTTGCCGGCTTATGTTCATTTCACAGCTTGCAAAGGAGCATGACCTCAATGAAAATGAGGTACTTGCCACCGAAACGCTCCATTTCCTGTCGCTCATGGACATACAAGGTAACAATCTCAATTGAGTGAGGCCCGATGGATGGACGGTTGACCATACTCCACTAGACCGCGCGTCGTTCGACACATGCATCATCAACTCTGACGAACCAAAATCACGGGAGAAGTCTTTGATTTTTGGGGAAGCTCTCTGGAAGGCTTACTCGGAGGCCAAAACAACCAGCACTTCGAGGTGATGTCGAGTGCTACATCAACCGGCACACAATTGACAAGTCAATACAGCTCCAAGATGCAGGCTCGGATTTTCGACTTGCGTGGTGCCTTTAGTCACAATCCGGCGACGTAGCTTGTACTCGATACAAATGTCCATTTCCACAACCTTCCCTTTGCGTTATCTTTTCGTGCGCATACTTCCAACAACGATGCCATGCATAATGCATCGGCGCGAGGCTCTCAATGAATTAAGGCCGAGTGGATCGTGCACATGAGGGTGCACACGAATTGGTTCTGTTTTTACAATATATTTACTATAGAGAATATAGAGAAATCAACGCGTCAAGACGCAATGCAGAGAGCAAGGAACAAGAGAACGTCGTCATACACAACCAATATCAACCTCGACGACCACGCGTTAAGCTACCGAATCGTGAAGAAAAGCGACCTTTGATGGAATTCGCACTACCAACGGTCGACATCACCACGGAGGCAGCGGATGGGGCTGGGCCTGTATTTCCAACCGTAATGAGTGAATCTCGAGGAGATCCTGCGTTGTCCTCACTGCCAGGATCTCGCCAGCCGGTCAACACCCCATTGATACCGTGACGAGCAACGTGCGCAGCGTGCATCTGCAATGGGGTGCGCTTTGCGCTAGCGCCGTCATGATGATGGGAGGGTGAGGGACGCGATGACAGGGGTGAGGTTGGTTGAGCGCTGAAGGATGAGCCGCCAACTGAGATAGGTGGCGCTCCAAAGGACGGTCGACCGGACGAGTTCGAGAGCGACCCCTGACGAGAGTGGCTATCATACAGCGAACCTTGATCGTGAATCCTCAATGATGTCGCATACAATTGCGGGATGTTCTGAAACCCGTTGTCAGCCGTTATCCGTCGAATTTCCTCGGAGAAGTTTTTTCTGAAGAGCTCTTCCAAGGTTTGATGGAAGCGTAACATCTCTGACGGGCAGATTTGACCGTGTAATTTTAGGCAGCTGTCCGTCTCCCGCACCTATGTTGTCCGTGAGCAAGTGGAACGACCAAAGCTATAACAAAACACACCTGATCGTCTATTGCGGCTCTGAGGCGTTCTAACATTTCCAGTCTATCAGGGTGCTTGGCAGCGTACGCCGGATCGAAGAATATTTCGCGGTACGCGGGAAGACCATCAGCAGGCGGGTCAACAGCTCCATTAAGGCTCATAGAAAGAGCATTCGTTGAAAAGACCTGAGCAGTTTTTGCAAGAGCGGCATACCGCAGCTGGAATGAAGCTAATTCCCTGGTCTTTTGCTCGACCTCGTGGAGTGCATTTCCGACAGGCGATATTTCGATTACTTCCCACTCTGTAATGTCTGATCTCCGAAGGACAGTGGGGAAGGCTTGTTCGGTTGTGAAGGACGTCTTTTCGAGCCAGATCTCTTCATTACCATCGCGGTCGAACTTTGTTATTTGTCTAGTAGAGCTGAAAATATTAACGGCGCTGTCCGAGCCATTAGTAACGAAAGAGCTCGTTGACGCAAAGAAACTAACCTATGCTCATAGTAATTACGGATGGCCAATGGTACATCGGGACTAGTGAAAATGGGAAGAGAACGGTCCGGCTCAGGAGTGACAGCGGTACATTGGATGTATTGATCATTTCCAAATCGTTGATCTGCTGTGGGATCGCTCTTTAACAACTGAGCGCCCGGGTGTTTGTTGAGCAGGCGCTCGCAGAAAGTGCCAAACTTTTCCCATTCATACCCGCGATACTGCGCATAAAATTTTCAGTAAACCAATCAACAACATAGTCGATAGACATACGATGAACTGCTTATTTCTCAAGGCGTCAGGGAAATCTCCATAGAATACTACTCGGAAATAGTCCGAGTAGTAACGCTGGTCGGTGATGATATGTTCATATAATGCAGCTTGATGACGCAATATTTCGGCTAGTCGCGCACTATGAACGTGATTGCAATTAGCGGACGATGGTTTAAGTAGTACCGCGGGTAACTTACTAGTTGAAGGTGACTTCGGCGTGTTGCTTTGCCAGCTCTTTACAAATTTCAATTGCGCTCTCATATGCCTTGCCTTTCCCTGTACAGCAATAAGGACACAATCATACAAAAAATTGCGGTAGACTCACCCAAGTAATCCAAAATCAATAAGCACAAGGTCTCCTTCCTATGGAAATGAGACTGCTGAGGTAACCCAAGGTCTTCCATAGGTCCCACGAAAGAGTAGAGATCCCAATGGTGCAAATCAGAATGAAGCTTTAGGGTCAACGCAGCTTCCACATAATTTTGAGATTGCAGGTGAGCCTTCGAACATATCAGCATCAAAATTACGCAGCCCTAAAAGAACTCACATTGACCAACTGATGCACATATTTGATGTACATCTCTTCCCTGCCAATGTCGCGGATGAAGTTCATCAAACGCAGCTGAGAGATAGTCAGTGGTTGATAATTTCGTGTGAGTGACCGACGAAGAAATACTCACTGTGGCAATCACGCGGTCATCAGCAAACTCTTCGCCTTCTGGGAGTCTGCGAACGTTCAGGAGAAGCTTGAGGAAGGCATCCACAGAGTCGAGGAAGATAGAGACACGCTCTCTGAGTTGCTCGTCAACCTCGGACGACTCAAACAGGTGTCGCAGCTGCGCAATAAAGAATCCTCGAGAGATATCGTCGCCTTTTGACTGGGACATGAACAAGGAATCGAGCTTCCTGACGAGTTCCGTCTCGATCTGATCGAAGTGGCCATATTGTTGATATTCGGAAATGATCATGCCGAAAAGGATTCCGACCGCGTTGTTTCGTAGCTGGTCATGATGACTGAGGCAGAGGTTCACGATATACCCAATCAATGTGCTCAGTACTGCTTGGTAGCCCTGGGTATTGTCAAGCGCTTGAGCGTCCGACTACAGTAAAGCTATGGGAATACGCACTCCTTGTGAGACGGAGCCGGATTCCGTTGTTTCCGGCCAGGCAAGGGCTTCCCATAGGCGGAGCAATATGTCTGCACCTTCGCCTCGAATATCGCCGCCAAGACGCCAGACGGCACGCCGTTTCTGAATTACGACGTAAGAAATAGAACACAGCGAAAGATCATACGCACCTGTGGACTGAAGTCTTCAATGACAAGCTGCTCAGACGATAACAGCTTTAGCAACATGAAGAAAGCGTCCTTCCACAGCTCCGCCTTGAATTGATGCGATGTCGACGGTGGCGGAATGAAAACCCTCTTCAAAAGCGTCGCAACGGGATCCATCATCTTGATCAATACCTTGTGCGTCAGAATGTTCACGTTCAGCCAGTTGTTTGGGTAAGCATCGTTCTCGAGGATAGATGTCGCAACCTTGAAAAACTGCGTCAGCAGAGCAGCGAAGCTTTCCTTTCCTTCGATAGCGTAACTAGATTCCAAAAAGTTGTAAATGTGTTTCGTCGGAGCCGAGAGAACAAGGGAAAGGAAGACAATCGCTGTCTCGCCCAAGCCAGGGTTGAAAACCATGTTGTCTTCGTGAGTCAGCGACGTGCTCGTGGCGTTCCGAGGAGCATTAGGCAATAAAGCCATGAGGGAAAATGGATAAGACTCCGGGAAAGTAATGGGCACTGCGGCAGTCGTTGTGGTTGGAGTGCGCGTCCGCTCCACAGCACGATGGTTAGCGGGATTCTGGAACTCGCGATAGGACTCAAGCAGCCTGCAAAAAGTAAGTATATCGTACTGTGCCTGTCTGGAGAACACGGACCTCGGCATGAGCATGAGAATATACTCGATGTTTTCTTGTTCCTGACTGAACAATTTACGATCCGCCATAACCGACGATGACACCAACTGCTGTTGCAGCTTGTCCAGCATTACCGCAACAATCGTTACACAAAGCCGTATCGACTCCAGCCAACTAACTCTTGCCGCATCGCGCACGCTCTCGGAATCCGACGTGCTGGTCTGCGTGAACTCGTCATATCGGCCAAAATGAGGCTGAATCCAAATGACAACCGCCTGGACGAGCAACGACCGCGACTCGGGTTTGTCGAACAAGAAGCCCTTGACGATCTGCAAATACATGATCAACCGCCATATGATAATCTTTCCCTTGCCGGTCGAGATAGCGTTGACGAAGTTCGTAGCGACCGTAACGAGTTCGATAGTGGGGAAGATTTTGGCGAGTTCTGGAAGGACGGACGTGAAGTGCTGCAATGCAATGGTCTGCGTGCCAATGATAGAAGCTGGCGACGTAGTCGCCATCATCTTGTTAACCTCATTGAGATGAGAGCGAATTTCTTTCTTGAACGTCGTCTCCAAGTGCTCTGCGGTTGCTCCCTCGCCCATTCCCAGCTCGGTGCTCTTCTGAAGTTCTCGCGCACGCGTAATAAACTTGAAGATGTAGTGCCAGACCTTGAGCGCTGCACGTAATGGCGAGGCAGTCTCATTGCCAGTCGGATTCCGGAGTAGACGGTCCATCGAGCGGATCATGTGTGAAGAGGCCGCAGCACAGTCAAAGTGCTGCTCGATATAGACATCTAAGACAGGTTGGAAATTGCTGAATCGACGATCTTGCACGATACCTAGCACAGTCACGAGCGCATTGAAGACGAGGTAGTCCATCTCGCCCAACTGGTTGTTCGGCGACTCCAAGATGCCGAAGAGCGAATCGAAGATGTCCCTGAGGAATTTAACGATTTCGCCTTCACCCACGAAAGTAAATTTGCTGAGGACGGTCTGCAGCAGCTCCTTGTCGTTGATCTGCTCCCAGTTAAGCAAGCTCATGAGCACAGGATTCTGCGTGAACTTGGTGGAACAGAGTGATGACCGTATGATGACGTTGTCCCTCATCAACGAAGCGAGCCTCAGCAGGTCTGGTGATACCACAGCCTGCTCAGGTCGCTGTTCAGGTCGTTGTCCGGGAAGCACCCACGGCGTTGATGTCAGGTACATGTCCGGTGTGATTTGCGCCAGCCTATCTGCACGGTACAGTACTAAAGTATGGCTCCCATCCTCCAGGAACGCGCCTTGGCCGGGAAAGAGCGGTTGGAATGTAAATGCAAACGGCTTGTCTGCGTTGAGGTTGAGCCCTCGTCCAGAGCGGTGTCGGAAGGTAAAGAATAGATGCCAGTTCGGAACTCCGCGTAGAGGAAGTTGAAGTTTGATGAGCTCGCCGAATGTGGGCTGGTTGTTACGCATGAAGACCATTGAATGGAACTGTGTCACACTGGGCTCTCCGCTGCCCAGGGAGATGGCGTTCTCAATGGTGTGACCTTCTCGATTCCGGACTTCGATTGTCACTTGAACATTTTGGGACACTGGGCCAGGACGCGTGAAGTTGACCATGCTAAGTCTGGCGGAGCCACTGTTGGAAGACAAGAACTCTCCGCTCCATAATTTAATGTAGAGCTCATTGCGCACATCACCAGGGAATACCACGTCGGGGAATCCAAGTCTCAGAGTTAACGGGATATCTTGCAGAAGTGACATGTTCTCTTTAATTATGGTAGACGAATCGCCGTGAAATATCTTCACGGAGACAGCAAGCATCTCAGCCCTGACCACAAGGTCAATGTCGCCCGCACAACATGAAACGTCAAACTCACCTTGGCGACTTCTCAAACTCCTTCACATTATTTGCGATGATATCCTGGTGCAACATCGAGAATAGCGCCTCATTGGTAGGCACAAAAATTGGCATGGTGTGTTCCTTCATCGGGCTCACATCCACACCCTCGATCATCATCTTCGTGAGTTGCGTTAGCTCGAGGACTGCGCAGCCGAACGGCCGGCGGAAGTTCATAGGGACGTCCGATACAAGAGTTGAACGGGAAGGTGTTAATGGGACATCTGGGAGCGATGCCTCGGACGGTCTACGCCCACCTTCACCAGGGGCGCCTGACCCCATCGTGTTATTCATCTTGAGTGCGCCGTTCCTCACGATACGACACACCAGGAATAGTGGGTCCTGCGCATCTGACTGCGCAATATCAGTGAAGAGTGTGCGGATGCGGGCGTTGGGGTCGCGTGAGAGTACCCCGTTGTGGTTAAGTATGATACAGCATTCTTCCGTGACAAACCGCGGACATTCGCAGTGCTTGTAGACCGAAAAGAAGAGTTCGGCAGTCTCGCCTGGTGCACAAGGAGTTGCGACGAAGGCGCGTAGGTCGAGGAAAATGTGGTAGAATTTAGCTGCGGTTGGCTTCTCGGGGTGGTAAGGGCCTAGTGAACCCACGTGCCGCGAAATAGTTTTATTTCTGGGTATATCAGGGAATGCAGAGTGCGCAGGAGTGGGTACGGGTATGTTGGGGTAATCAGTGGGCCCGATTGTGAGCTTGGATGAATTGTCTGCCAGCACATTCATATATGCGAGGGAAGTTTGCATGGCGTACATCCGCACAGCGCTGACCCAGCTGCGAGGGTCAATCTCGCCCTCTACATCCACGGTCACTAGTGCACCCCATGTCGGATGGCGAACGATGATATCAAGGCCTTGCACCAAATTCCCGCTCACCAAGCGCGCCACGCAGTCCCTCCTCAGGTTAACCGTTTCCTCTGCGCTCAATGTCTGCGCGAGCAACTGCCTTCGGCCAAGGTGGAGCGCTTCGATGTGCTCACGAACAGTGTGGAAGAGCTTGTAATCGCGCCTTGCAAGGTATTGGAACATCATGCTATGCCATTCTCGCAGCGCACTGGCGATTTCGTCAATGACGGGCTGCATCTGTCCGGAGGCTGTATCATCACCTGACTTGAGGGATGGACGTGGGGGGAGGGGCTTCAGGTTCTCTGACTCTTGCACAGAGTGTATGCTCGCGGGGTATACGGCAAGTGCAGCACGGCTGGACTTGGCTTGTTCGGGCGGAGGTCCAAGCTTGAATGATTTGCGTTCGTCATCGTAAGTCAATTCTCTGACTTCCCTGTCTCTGTCTCTGTCTCTGTGCTCGCGAGGGGGTTCTGGGCCTGAGTTTGCGCGCTCACGCTTCCATTGTGCAAGGTAATCTGCACTAGTTATAGAACCATTATGATTTGAAGAGCTGGCTGTAAGGGATGTAACAAGATCTGGCAAACGCCCCTCGGCATCTGAGAGTTCATCACGGACGTGGATATGGGATGCGGGAAATATGCCAATAAAAACTTGTTGCGGTTCATCGGTTTTGATTGGTTTTGCGGATGAATTTGGGTCCGAGGATGTGGACCAGGTAACTCGAGCAGTACAGACTACATAACTGGGTATCATGAGAGCAATATCAATTAGCCAGACCATAACAAAACTCAGTTACCAGCAAGACGCACCCTCTGTACCATGTACCCTCTGCTTGGTTTCTCGGGGTATACTTTTCAAACGCATAGACCTCGTCACCAACTTCGAGGGAGACAACATCCCTGTGGACGCCACTTTCGTCTGTAGATCCCTCTGTGATAGTCGACATGGGACGGCGGCTTGATAGGCGGGTATCGCGTTTGGAGGATGATAGCGGGTGGACGGCATAGCCATAGACAATGAGAGGTAAGGGCTCCCAAATGCCCTTGCGCTGTGCGTTTGCGGAGCCCATGTTGGTGTTACAGGATGAGCGTTAGTCGAGTTAGTAGAACAAATATGGGCTGGCAAGCGATTGCTTTGGCAGTCGTCGCCTGGATTGGTATAACGCTATACTATGTAATCGTCTCAATGTCGTGCAAGTCGTGGACAAAGATTTTTGAAACTGCTCACAGCGCTCAGCGAGCGCGCGTCTACCAGCTGGGAATTTGTTCAACATATTTCATGATCCAACGTCATTACGACCAGCTGATTCAACTTGAAGCAGTGCACGTCAACATGGTCGGTGACCCTGCTAATGACCATAGCACTGCATGATCAGATACAGTTCAGTGATACGAGTACGACACGACGCTTCAAATCTCTGGTCAAGATCGTGAAGAGCCTTTATAGCGCTCCCGAATAATAATCCTTCATCTCATTTGTATTAGTTCTCGGACCAGTTGTAATTCCGATGATCGCATCACTTCTTCACCCGAGAGCCTGGGGGAGCTCCTAACTAGTGCAGTCGTTCCTTCAGAATCCTTCTGTACGCCGCACTTCAAGTTCCACTGATAGTACTGCCATCATTTTCAAATCGCACCGGTACTACCGCGCCCATTGAATTTGAAGGAGTCAAAATCACTCATCCTGTGGTCTCCAAGTTCCAGGTGTTGGCTTCGGAGGCGCGTCTCGGCGGAGACCGACGACCGAAGACGACCGACCCAGTGACTCCGAAATTAAAGCGGCACTCACTGGTAGCACCCGCTGGCAGAGACATGTCAACATCTTGACCTTGTTAATATGACTGCAAGGCGATGGGAACCCAGGAGTGTAGACATGCTGGCAAAGATGAGGTATGTTCCTTTGCAAGTATTAGTGTGCAAAAACTCTGCAGGCGTCTAACTCATCTCTCGTCCATTTCATGTAAGGACAACCGGTCCGCTGTAGACTGTATTCTACCTGCACAGCGGCACTCAAGGTGGCATTCGACGCGAGAACATAAGTAGAAGGTGTTTCTTCGTCAAGTAACACACGACCACGATGTGTTGTTCCGGACCCGGTGATTTGCCGTCCTGCTTCATGAACGTGAGTCAATCCATCCCAATGTTATCATCACATCACCTTGTCAACTGACCAAGCCATCATCTTATCTGTGCTGTGCACGGAGTCACAAGTTCACACAGGACTACAGGAGCACAGCAACTTCCCTGGGCGCCATATTCCGGCGCGTATCTGACTTATAAGTACTTGATGGATTAAATGTCGGCATTCACTTTTCCCCGACGAAGCTTATTACTTGCAACACGCGGTTACCATCGCTCACCTCTTTGTTCTTACAACCCACTACCACATCATGAACCCGTTGATAACTTCAACCAGACCAATCCATCAAGCAACCCGTAGATCCTCAGTGATCGCCAGACGTACCATCTCTTCTACGCCTTCCAACAGCCATCCCTCCATGTCGCATCAGGAGCTCGCAGAAGGCTCCTGCCCACACTCAGATAAGATGCACGAATTCCGTGCACCGCAAAATGGTGACTCTCGATCACCCTGCCCTGCACTGAACACCCTAGCAAACCATGGCTACTTGTGAGTATCAGGTTTTTCTTCGGAGTCACGCTGCACAGAACTGACGGTATCTTTCCAGGCCACGAGATGGAAAGAACATCGGCGTATGGGGCCTTGTTCGCGCGCTGAAAGAGGGTTACAACCTCTCCACGATGCTGGCATGCCTCTTGTCGTTTGGTGGAGTGCTCCTACTGGGGCAATTGAGATGCATGTCGCTTATAGATCTTGCTCGTCACGGCTTGATCGAGCATAATGCATCACTTGGCCACGATGACGACGTCAATGGTGCAGAATATGCACCTACCAAGGTGGACAAGAAGCTTTTGCATCATGTTTGTGCAGAGGGTGGGAAATTTCTTCCGGGCAGGCTGACACTTCAGGATGCCGCCCGAATCCGTGTTAAGCGGGAATCGGCGTGCGGACTGTTGGATGGCCCGCATGCTGAGATAGCGCGGGGAGAGATAGCGATTGCTATCGGAATCTTAGGTGGCAAAGATGCCGCAAAGAATGGAGTCGACATCGGCGTCTTTCATAATTGGATGCAGCATGAACGTCTACCTGCAGACTGGAAGCCGGATCATACTCAGGGCTTGTACCAGACGTACAAGATAACGAAGTTTGTACGAGAGCATATGAGAGAGCTAAGAGCGGAGCAACCACCGAAAGAGACGGTGGAGTCGCAGTAGGGTCGCTCTCTACCTATTTTCTCTTATCTTCGACCAGTACCTTGCTTCAGTATTTCTAATTTTATCCTAAAGTACAAGTATTTACCTTGGGGCGAGAACTATAGCTAGCATTGATATGACAGAAGTGCCATTTATTTCGCAAGAGTTTTTCTCCTCCCAAATGAACATGGCCTTTTTGTTGCAATTGGTATCTATTAATGTCGATGTCCATTGAAGTAGAACGCATGCACAGGCCAAAGGGAAGGTCATAGCTTCATGAGTGCACTAACTTTACCCTCTCTCAACACAGCGGAGGGAAAGTGCCAGTGCCGGTGTCGATTGGGTATTATTTATTCATCCATTCATGGAAAAGTACACGCTATGTAAGTATACACATGTTATGTATAACCATAATCTGATATTAATTACCCTCCTCAGAACTTTCCCACCACGACGGACATGTCGTGAAATCAATGCCCAGGTCTTCAGCAATGATCATCGCAGCCTTCTCTCCAATGAGGAGCGCCATCGAATATGTGTTCTGGGGAAGCCATTTAGACAGGTCGATGAACCCAAATCCTGTACTCACCGTGCCAACATTTTTCGGCACCATAGACATATCTGCAACCTTGAGGTTCGTCACCCCGTACACATTTAGCCGAGCGTCGACAACTGATCTGCTTCCGGCTTCATGGCGCAAGTACCAAGCTACACATACAAAGGATCAGGCATCTCCCGGAAATGTATGAAAGTCTCAGCTGCACTCACCGAGTGCCACATCGTTTGCACTGTATTCGGTTCAGTATGTTGCGACAAAATTCAAACTCGTGACTTGCCATTGTCACGGTGAAATTTCTCAATCGCTGCGTCGTCTTCAGGGGTGTAGATGATGTCAGGCGCATTCAAGTCCACTGGCCGGATGCTGCTCCGCAGACTGCAGCGCTTCCTTCTGGGAAACTAGGATGGCTAGCGGGGATTTCACCTCGGTATGAAGGCATGCGTCGATAGAGTTCGCGCATCTTCTTGTACCCAAAGTTAAGAGGTACGATATCGGATGGACTGAGCGAATGAAACGTAGTCACACAGGTGCCATGAATGAAATGTACCAACTTACTCATCTAGATAGCCTGGAGTAAAATCTATTCCTTCTTTACCGTTCTCTTCTAATTTGACATGAACGCTGCCAACAGACGCGGGGTAAAGCTTTTAAAAGATTTAGAGCACAGATCGCAGAGCAGAGAGAGAGCAGTACTGTATAGTAGCTGGAAAGCATGTAATTTCCGCGGGGAAGGGTACCCATAAGTGGCCCCATGTATCTATCTGTCGTGAGCACTTGCACGTCTTGGAGTAAAAGTAGTACTCACCCCACAAACATGGCGAATATTGCGACTGTTTTTGTCCGGGCGGTCCTGGAAAAACTCCTTCCAGCGTGGTTGAAAAGCTGAACCCATGGCGCTCAGCTCGTCGTCATCAGGACGCCACTTGATCTTTGCTTCGCCGCCACTGAAATAATACTCAGTACATTACTAGCAGCAGTGACTTTGTACCAACTTTTGAGCAACGAGTCCCCTACCATCGCGTTTCCATTGTGCAAGGCATTCTATATTTGAGTATTTAGAAGGTGACGAGAACCCATCGAGAACATGCGTACCTTGTACAGCACTCTCCTCTCCACGCCAGAGCGGGTCCATGGTAACAACGTTATCGGCAACATTGTATGCAGCAAAGGCGCCCTGGTGGTCTGATAACCATAAGCCATGATCATGAAATAACCGGACGGAAGCAGACCTTGGTAATTTTCTCCAACACCAGGCAAGTTCACTAATTGCTCGATGCCGCACCGCTTGAGGACAGCCTCAGAACCGATGCCTGACCTCTCGAGAATAGTCGGGGAACCGAACGCCCCAGCAGAGACGACAACAAGCTTTGATGCTCTCACCGTGCTCGATGATAAATCTGCGCCTGGACAAGACACCGAGTCGCTGGTAAACTCAACACCTACTGCACGCTTATCTCTTTCATTCGGGCAGAGTCGTGAGCAGTTGGATATGGTTGTAACAGGTGGACCCTTCACTCGAAGATCACGCGCTTCACGCGCTTGCCCGCCCAGATTTGTAAATTCGTGTTGTGAGCTTGGTTGTAGACGTAGTGATGGGCTGCATCGGAACGTCTTCCAGTTGTCCCGTCGATGTACCTTCTCACACATGAGCCTAAAACCCTATACACCATAAGTATAGTTCACTTCGCCCATGGCTGAGATGGTTCTTGTCAGTAGTCGCAGAGGAGAAGGAACAAAAGTAGCTCACACTGTATGTATTGCATGTTTCTAAATCATCTGTGTCATCGGCGTATGGCCTCTTGTGATAGGCCTTGCCGACATCGATCAACTCTTGGCCGAGATTCAGTTTATACCCACCAGAGGACACCTTGATAGGTCCATTGTAACCATGGGTTGCGCAATCGGGCTGCACCTCGTATGCAGACCTTCTTCATGATGGGAATTAAATTCTCAGATTCCCATCCATCGACTCTCCAATCATAGAAATCTGAAGCAGGAGCACGAGTGTATACCATAACTATCCGAACATCAGCACCGTTCGCAGCTGCAATGACGCAACGAACAATTCACGCTTGAGCCGCCACCAACGCAACGACCACAAGAAGCGATCGGTGCACGGTCATTGAGGCGTGGACTGGAATTTCCGACCACAAATGATACTGTGGAAGTCCAGGGTGCCAGATGAGTGGGATAGAGGTAAGGTTGAACGCAAGCAGCTTCATTGAGGGTGTGTGGACCAGCTTCCAGAACTAAGATTTTGAGCGAGGGATCGCATGCAGCTAGGCGACCTGCGACAACACAGGCTGTAGTACCGCCTGCATAAAGAACGCTACATTCAGAGGGTAGGCCACAACAAATATTATTACTCACCTCCAGCAAAGATAATATCGAAATCTAATGTGGATGAAATCGACATGTCGCCTGATGCCTTCAAGGAAAGCACCTCATTTCTTAAATATAATCACATGGGCCCAGGGATACACCACTTCATGATTCAATTTTCACTTGTTGATGGACGGGTCACCCTGGTCACCCGCGACACTCGGACGACAGCTCACAATACGAGCGCGTAATGAAAAATAATAAGTACCGAGTTCTCGACCTGCCTGAGCTAGCTGACCTCCTAAGGGCATGGTCCACAGGGGGTTCAGGAATGGCCTTCATTATCACAAAACGCCCTGTTGCCTCAGAGACCGGCGTCGATCTTGGGCTGAAGTCAAGGCTAATAACTTAAGTTTTAACTTGTTTGGACGATCGCCGATTGCGCCGATCGTGTCATTGCCATGTGCACGTGACACGTCGAGTCGCGTCTCGACTCCTTTGAATCTTTCAACTTGAACTGCGCCGCCCGCCTAGTATTATGCCCTCCCTCTCTGACCAGATTGACCGCCTGGCTGCCCTCTCAAAATCAATAAAAGCCAGTACTAACGCATTCTCGGCTTCAGATGCGCTCTTTACAACTGCTGTCCTTAATACTGCTCTTGGTGACCTCATTCGCGATATCGACTCATCCGAACTCGGGCTCTTCACACTAGTACACCCACCATCACATGTACCAACCGAGTCTGAGGCGAGAGGTGTGATCTCCCGTGTAGAGTTCCCTGGGGCTACGCCTCTGAGAAAACCTCCTTCCCGAAGGCAGGAAATGATAAAGCAGAGAGAGTATGAGCCAGAGGTGTATGCCCAGGCTGCGTTAAAGTACTTGGATCGGTAGTATGTGTTGCGTTCTTCGAAAACATGTGCTCCTTTGAATCAAGACTCTTATGCGGGATTCTAGCCACTCCATTCGCCCAATGCCCCGCGCCCGATCCCAAGTCCTGGCACTCATTGACAAGTTGGACGGAACACGGCAAAATATCAGAAGTCTTAGTGAAACGCTGCAGCAGGTTTGCATTTGTATCGATAAATGATTTCCACTCTTAATGTCTCCCATGCAGCTAACAAATGGAAATCCTGCAACAGGCACCAGCCCGCGAGAGTCCACTGCAGCAGATGAAGAACAGCGCATACAAGATCTCCAAGCTCATCTCACTGAACTGCGTAAACAGGCCTGTGCATTCCATCTCTTGTGCATTCATTTTATCTCACATCTTAACAGAAAGATGATCTCCTTCGCACTTCCAAACCTGTTCCCAAGCTCAAGCCCGCTCCAAGCCTAGCTAGACCTCCCTCACCTCTGACTCAACCTAAAACCCAGGAGGAGATGTTCTGGAACACTCCTGCCGCATCCGTGCGCACCCTCCGCTTCACCGAAAAGCTCATGGATGAGGAGGTGGACATCAACGATGTATCAGTCATGTCCTTCACGAGTCCAGTTTCTCGCCCTCGGTCCGTATTGTCATCGCTAGGTCTTCCCGTGGATGACGATTCCTTCGATAATGGTGAACGCGGTACCAGGTCGGACGAATCTGCCATGCCTGATCCCCCTGATAAGGAAGTAGTCGCCAAGGAATGCAATGAGCAGGAGGTTTACGATGGGGAACAAACTGTAGTCCTCAAGAAGCTCCCCTCATCGTCACATCCAGAGCCCATACTGGCAGAGAGCAATACGCCTCCTGAAACGCCTTTGCCTGCACATCCAGAGCTGCCAACCCCTGCTGCAGTACCTCCTGGCTCTGCAAGAAAGCCAAAAGTGCGCATGAATTCAGAGATCGAAAGGATTGTGGTAATTATCTTGATCATGCCGTGAATGGAGCACATCTAACTGGAGTGGGTATTTGTAGACAAAGATATGGAGTACCGTGGGTGATATCATCATGCCGGGTCATCCTTTTGACCCAACGGGGTCAGTATCTGGAGGAAGCAAACCTCCAAGAGCAAAAGAGACTATGTACGTTCACTCTAGCCTTCCATCTCTGCTACACTGACACGGCCTAGTGCTCACCTCGAATCCCTCTCCTCTCAGACACCCTCCCCTACTTCGCCAGCTGCATCCTCATTTTCATCGCTCGCCCCTTCGGTGATACATGGGCAGCCCACATCACAGCAAATCGCAACCTGTCAGCTGTTACTCACCTTACTGATGCAGCCCGGCTTCTCGATGACGCTAAATAAGCTTAAGGAAGCGTTAGCGGAAAGAGGTAGCGGCGCAGGTAGCACACGGACGCTGTATGCTTGTGTGGCAAAAAAGCTGATAAAGATTGAACGAGGGGGCGGGGAGCAGGTCGTCAAGTTCGATGTTTGATTTCCCTGCTCTCTTCATTTTATGTAATATAACCTTCTCAGAGGGTATGTGGATAATTTCTCTCGAGACGTTTTCAGATACAATTCAGCCTGAGGCGTTGTCATATCGTTCCTCCTGCAGCTTGTTTGCGCGTCCACTAGGCGTTATGCAACCACTCGATCAAAGTATGGGATACTGTGACATGCGGATCGTTGTTACGCCTTTCGTGGCCTATCGACGCTGCTCTGTTTCTTGACACGGACTCCAGCCTATCCACTATCATGGTCAGTGACTGTGAACTTCGGGAGCGTCCTCCCTGTTCTTTCGA
The DNA here is from genome assembly GCA_001658105.1 of Rhizopogon vinicolor AM-OR11-026. NCBI lineage: Eukaryota > Fungi > Basidiomycota > Agaricomycetes > Boletales > Rhizopogonaceae > Rhizopogon > Rhizopogon vinicolor. Next base: position 10,033 of record KV448198.1, on the reverse strand, counting down.
AAGCCTTTTTTAGGTTGGCTGGATATTGGGGTGACAGTCATCCAGACACTGCATCGTAAATGTTTGGATCGATCTCCCTGGGGTCACAGCAGTCCTTAACCTCTTCGTGGAATGAGATCAGAGACTGCACGCACGACTTGCCCATGACGGGATCGGAAAAGATCTATTGAAAATTCATGAGCAACTACGACATGTTTCACCATTATACAAAGGTGGAATACCGCAATACTAAACACTCCCCCGCAGAACCCTGGGGTAGCCCGAAAGCGAAGTCCTGGAGTAGTCTAATGCGTGACTAGGGCGGCTTTAAGTTTCGCCCCTTTATTAGAAGAATCACTGTCTTCCTTTTATCTCTCTAGCTATGGATCCTGGCTTTGTGTATTGATTTAACTTCAAACCAAATGCGCGCGCTCCTCCTAGTTTCGAACCAGCCTAGGGTCATCATATAGTGGTTCGAGACCGTGAGTGTCAGGCAACTTCTCCTGTAATTTACTGGCAGCACGACATGCGGGATGACCATTTTGCCCCCTCGTTGAAAATTGGTTGCTACAGCATCTGTACGGTACGCCACGCATCCAGTCATGTCATAATTGGCTGTACTTATAACCTTCTCTCGCGACGGCTTCGGTGTCCTGGTCGTATAGACATGTCCAGTCATTCAGACAACGGTCAGACCCTAGCCAATGAGGCCCGGGTTCGTGATGCGGTTCTTCGTTATCCTCTAAGTACGAAGGTACTTTACTGGAGGATATAAATATGAACGCACCGAGCAGCTTCCAGAGTGATCTTCATGTCTCATATTGTCGTTTGCAACGTGCTGATTAGCATTTCAGTGGAAGCGATGCAAACATTAAATGGCGTCCAGACGAGCACGAGCTGAAGTCTATGGGTTTAGCCTTTGAAGCATGATGGAAGGAGTTCTTCCAGGGCCGCCCAGACAAGGATATCGCGGTTGTTTCAATACTAAGTACTTACCGTGGTTTCAACATCGCATTCGTTCGAACACTTAAGAGCTATTCCCCTACTTAACGTAACGTACATGATTTACTCCAAACGTTGACTCTTGGAGTGCGCGACGCTGAGGTAGGTACCAAGTCTCTTACTTATTTATCTACAGTCGGACTCATTTGGGTACGTTTTGTATAATTCTTATACCTTCGGACGATGGTCATGAGGGTGTACTTGGCGTCTACTCAGAAGAACTTATAAGGTCGGACCTTCTGTTTTGATCGTAGTAGAGGAGCAATGGGTATCTCAGTTTACAGTGTGTTTAGGCTAAACTATAGTGTCAGAACCAAGGCGTCTCATAAATTATAGCATATCTAAGGTAAACTATCGCAGATAAGGCTGCGGATGACATCCTGGGATCGCGAGGTTCTTGGATCATCGGGGAGCGAAGTAATGCATGCGTGCTTGGAGAAGTGCACCCCGATGCGTTCCAGGCTCCGCTTGTTCTTCGTCCGCCAATCATCCATGGTGCTCAGAGAGCTTTCCAGGCCGTTGACCACCGCAGCAATTGGTACGCGGTTGGTGGAACCGACGATATTGGTGAAATATTTATAATCCCTGGGCAACGCGCCCGGGACAATTGGTCCCCTCATGCAGTAGAGCAGAACATACGCCCCACCTCCCTTGTATAGCTTCTCATATGACTTCTTCAAATGCCATTTTGCACGAATCTCCGAAGGAAACCCATTGATGAAATCGAGGAAACTTCTCAAAGTCTGACGTGGCGCCCTTTGAGGGTAACTTCGTAGGGGGCATATTTCAGCATGGAACGCGGTGCAGCCGGCGACGGTGACGTATCGGCAACATTCTGTCCCATAATCAAGTTGATGATCGAACTTTTGCCTACTCTGGTCTCCCCAAAAATCAACACATTCAAAGGGGGCTTATCGCATGCGAAATGAGTACATATAAAACAATGTAACAATAAGTACTCACTGGCATTAAGTCTCTGGATGAGGGATGGAGTGTTACAATATTGGAACTGGCCAAAGCGTGCTGATGACAAGTCCGCCGACCCAACCTACGCTGGGTTGCACGCGTGACACGATCAAATATGATTGTCTCTTTTGCTAGTTCGCTCTCCAAGAGGTCCACCCTCAAGGCAGATGGACGAGTAGGCGCAGCAGCCGACCAACATTCATCAGCGAGGACTGTTGTAGCATCAGGGCGATCTCGTGGGTGCCAAGACCAGCACGATTGGATCAAGTTCCAGTGATTGTTAAAGTTATTCTCGGGACGCGCAGGTGTGGCTCTTCTCGACAGCTCAATGCTGATTTGGCATGACTTCTTCTCTTTCCACGATACATCCCCCGAGGTGATCTAAACAGAGAAAGCTTAGAAATGGAACTGTAGACAGAGGGAATTGATCGCATGAAGAACATGATGCCACCGAAAGAATATATATCACTCTTGAAAGTTGGTCTTCCTGGGTCACAGTCGACTCCAATGACTTCGGGCGCACGTCGTCGACAGTCGGGGTTGTGTCCCACAGTCGTCGTGGTCCGCTGTAACTCTGCGTCTCCTACGATTGTCGCGAGACCGAAATCCGTGAGATGTGGGTTCCCTGAATTATCAATAAGCACATTTCCCTGGGCTCATAAATGAGTGCAACATCCACAAAGATACGTCTGTACATATGGGATGAAGGTCACCGTGGATGACATTCTTCGAGTGAACTAGGTTGGGTCAAGAACAAAAGCAGCTTCACGATAGAAATCGACTGACAATATTTGACGCCATCAGCGACACCCTTGGCCTAATAACATAAGAATAACGTTCTTGAATGTGTTGAAATGAGCGACTTACCAATGCAACTTTTGCAAGAGGAGTAAGGATTGTAGCTTGCTTCTCAAGGTATATATATAATGTCCCAGAAGGCATCCATTCAGAGACAATGGCTGGCAAGGGGTGCTCGAGGTGTGCGACGCCAAGTAGCGGCACGATAGTTGGGTCTCGAAGTCTAAGCCAAACTGACAGTTCCCGAAGAAAACCCTAATATAGGAGATTAAACATTCCTCTCCATTACTTCTAATTCTCAGAAAACCCTTCAAAGCTCCAACTCTTCGTACCATGGCTCATATGCTCATCAGTCAATCTCGCAGCCCTAAGAAAGAGCGATCCATCCAACACTTCTGCACCTTCCAGCTCCGTACCCGTGAAGTATCCCTTAGGTCGCACACCATAAACCGACGAGAAGTGCGCAAAAGTGCGCTGAATCTTCAAGACATGCTCGTTCGAGTGCGTGCTTCCTGACCGAACAATATCTAGGAATGGGTTCGCCTCTAACGGGACTTCACCGTCTGAAGAAAGATGCGAGTTGGTGGCGGTGAGGAACCCTTGGATGTCGTCGGGTCGAGGGCAGCCGCGCGAGATCCACCATGCGAGAGTCAATGCAAAGTATGCGCGCAGTAAAATAACTTGCGAGTCTTGCGGTAGGTAAGACACCAGGGCTGGAAGGAAGAGACTCGAGGTGACGAGATGCATCCTTTGAACACCCCCAAAAAATCAGTATTTTTTTCTTCTTTTTCGTAGCATGACCGCATTGGCGCTACTTACAAGAAGAAATCTGCTTTGAAGCCATTTTCCTTGCTCCATCCGCCAATACCGTACATGATGGTAGTGGTCCAAATACACTCCTCGATCTTGCGTTCGATTTCGTCCCGCTGTGACAAGTCGATCGTCCACTGCTCAGCGTAGCGCCATATTTTGGCACCATGCTCCGTCAGTAGGACTCCAATCCGCCCATCGAAATATTTCTCCATTTTCTTCGGTGCAAATTCCGCATCTTGCATGATCTTGGCGAGAATGGAGAATGCATGGTTCCCTTTCGATTGTTCAGGTCGAGAAGGTGCAATAGATGTCTTCGTATTAAGGAGAAGCGAAGAAAGACGAGTCGTTGTCTCCTCCAATGTACTCGTGCTGCCACGCTCAAGTAGGGACGACGGTAGGAACATGGGTCCCTGTGATTCATGCACGCTGGTCATTGCGAGACCTTTTAATCCTCTATCAGAGTTTGTTTATAGCGGCTTGTTCCATTGCTCACCTTCAGCAACTAGACCTGGGATACCAAATTCTATGCCGTAGCCAACATGGATGAAGGCGTGGAACAGAGCCGCAAAGAAGCGGGCCAACATAACAGGTTGGGTAGACAAATCTCGACCTTCCACAAAATTGTACTTCTCTGCGAATACATAATCCTCCAGAGTAGCGCTGACGCCCTTTTCTTCGATAGCTTTGGCGAAGAAGGTCATATACGCAGCATAAAAGCTAACAAGAAACTACTAGTGAGCAGAGCGCTTGATATGTGGTGTGGTACTCACGTATCGTCACCCAGATGGTCAATGAAGTTCTTTTCTGTGATTGCTTCGGGTGGCTCAACTACTGGAAGCTGGCGCATGCTGTCTTGCTTGTATAAATGTTCGATCAGAGCCCCACTCGCGCCCGTAGCGTAGAGCGCCAGTGCACGATGAGTGATATGGCTTGACGCCATTGAGGCTTGCATCAGAACACGGGCTACGAGTTAGGATGCATACGCACTTGTGGAACTTCGCGTCATTGAAGAAGATATGGTGCTTGATGTGGTTATCCTTCAAGACATGTCTCAACGCTGCAACTGCCTCGGGGGAAGACCCAGCGTACAGCTGAGGACAGAGCACCGTCGGCGGGAGAGATGGGGCTGGGAACAGGGTCTCAAGATCGCTGTCATGACGAGTGTGTTTGACTGCAGTCATCGTAAGACGACGTGTTAGTCAAGATGTAGAAGGAGATGTTTGCTATGAGAATTCCTTACCAGTATGTGTTCAAATACCTGTCTTATAACAACTGCTGTGACAGTGCTCTTGAATTCGGGAAAAAATGCATGAGCGCTGGCACTGGCTGCTGAAACCGAGTCACGAGGATAAGGTGACGATGTCGGACGGCGAATTTGCTAGAATATTTGATCTCGCTGAGGCGTCCGCGCGGCAAGTGGACAGGTTTGAGTCATAGAGTCATGTCAAAATGGTGGTTTGCCATACTGCGCAAAGGCTGACCGCACAGATGCCGAGTCGCTAGCAAATAAGGCGCCGGCCAGTACGGAAGTCTATTTTCTCGAGAAGAGGATTTCCAATTGAAGTTGTGCTACAGCGTTACTGACATAGAGAGCTAGCTGACCCCGGCATCCGCAGCTCGTTCCATCACTGGATAGTTCATCATCATTGCCCGTGTTACTCTGGTTATGAGCTGAGTTCGAGTGAGAAGATAAGAGGGAAATTATTAATAATTAGGACTGTCTTTCTGTACTGTACTGTTCGTGTTTTTATACTACTGTAAATCGCTGGTCGTATATACGCTGTGCGTGATTTATCATTGTCCGTACTTTGGATTACCAATCTGTAGCGCTTCGGAACTTGCCGTTAGTCAGCGTTACTGCGCTCGCATCATACTAACTGTCTCA
>KV448197.1:14767-80569 GCA_001658105.1 Rhizopogon vinicolor AM-OR11-026 | reverse complement strand
GACTCATAAAGCTCGCCAGCCCAAACACTCCTCCTGAGAATCATGTTGGCTCTTGGTTGTCGCACAAAATCATATGCCTCGAGAACACTCTGGTCGACAATCAAGAGGCTTCATGGAGCGATAGCATTTCAAACGTACCTCAATATTGGAAAGTCTAGCTTGAGGATGCGTGAGGAGTTCGCAAATTACCCGGACATCCTCCAACCCCTGACCAACCCCCGCTCCCAAATGGGGGCACATGCCATGAGCGGCATCACCTATCAGAGCGACGCTACCTCTTGAAAACTTGTCCAGAGGGGGATCGACGCTATGGATAGCCCATTTGCTAGGTTTCTCAATCAATGAAAGTATTTTCTTCACTTCGGGCCCACAGTCGTCAAAGGCCTCGAGTAATTCTTGTGTGGAGGCTGATGTCACCCATTGGCTCACAGGGATTTCAGTACCCTCAGGAATCGATTTGTCTGTGTAGAATATGACCACATTGATCTTCGCTTGTTGAATGATCCGAGTCGTACAGACGAAGGTAAGAAGGTAAACTTACAATCTTTCCGTTCCTCATGGGGTAAATGATAAGGTGCTGAAGTCTGGTCAGTCACTGTGCAGCCGGCAGAGATACATATCCTCACTTTGTTGACACCAACTAGATTATGCGGCAATCTAGAAAAATCTATCTGAACTCCGGCTTGCAAGATGTCTTCCAAAGGAAGCAAGGCGCGATAGACAACAGTTCGACTGAAAACCACACGAGTGGCATCATGCTGTTCTGTAACAGTGCGGCGGACAGTGCTCCGTATGCCATCAGCACCGAGCACTACCTCAGCCTCAAACGTAGTGCCGTCAGCAAAGTGTATGATGGATGCACCTCGACCCGGATCATCATGCTTCGTGACTGAAACACAGCGTTTGTTGAAATGAATTATTGAAGGGTCGATGAGTCCAGCAAGTGCATCCATAAATGCTGGTCTGTGGACCGGAATCAGCCGAACGCTGTAACACGACAAGCACTATGCTGATAACACACCGGTGAATACCGAACCCAAGGTCCTCTGGGAGTGTTTCGTACTGTCATATTAGTATGTTAACCAGGTATCCATCGAACAATGATTGCCTCACATCGTGAATAAGCTGATGTCCAGCAAGTGCGCTGATAAAGCGGAAAGGCCGAATCTCAGGTTTTGACAAGTTGGCATGGGCCAAAACAGTCTCAGTGAGGCCCAGAAAATCCAGGGCACGAACTGCGTTGGGTCCTGTCCGACAACATTCAAGTCGTGTCCAAAGGACATTGTTATAGATACTACCTAGATCAACGCCCGCACCGATCTCTTTAAATATGGACTGCAAATCGCCACATGAGCCTGAGAGATACGAATATGCAAAGCGGTGAGGACATACGGCAGATTCGAATAAGTCAACGTGAATTCCTGCTCGCGAGAGATATCCTGCGCAGGCGAGACCGCATATACCTCCACCAACGATTGCCACACGAAAATCCTTGTTGAAGCTCATTGCTGCGGAGTAGTACCTTGCAACGAGTTCTTGAGCCTCGGACGTGGTTTTATGTGAAAATTTTGTAATTCATGCCATATTCGAGGGTGCGGCTTGCCACCGCATGGAGGATAGTATAATGGTATACCCAGTGTCCAGCGCATTGTTCAAAAATAGGTGGGAAAAGATCACAAAGCATTAGAGTAGAAGGAATATAACTAGGTAGATAATCCTCACCCTCTCCGCCATTGTATTCCCAAAATAAATAGGTCTCTGTTAATTGGGCCGATAAATATATCCATTAAGTCATAAAACTACTATCTGAGTGGCACTTACGATTAGGCGATTCATGATTGCGTGCAGGAGTTCTCACTGGTATGCTCAACCAAACAGCCCCTGGAATTCATGATTTGCACGAAAATCTTGAAGTAAGATTCGGTGATAATGTTTCTCCAGTCGCCATAGAGAATTATGCGGCGCAGTGCTGGAAAGGATGATTGTGAGAGGAAGGAGAGGTGTCGCCTGGGGAATTGTTCAGAATCGGCGAGCATAGGACATGGGTGTGAGTGCAAATAGATGCATTGAAGCGCGCAAGGCTGGTTGAAAATGGGTGGTAGTGCTGTGAAGTAAAGAAAGTAATGGAATGTTTTGACTTGAGGACAGCCACGGAGGAAGAGAGTGATTTGGTCGCTGAGCAAGAACCCGACATGCCTCCCGAATTCAACCGTGCAGAGGCGGGGGCCAAACTCCTCCCATATGACCTCATGTGCGTTCTGATCCAGCGGGAATTCCACAATCACATGTGCAAGTGATGGTAGCTGCCATCGGCAAATCTCGCGGACGAAGAGAAAATTAATGCGTTGTATACGGAGTGTCGTCAATACTGGGAGTTCTAACACACGGACAGTAGAATTGACGGAACTCATCCACAACTCCCCTCCTACAGTAAGATACTGGAGGTTGGGGGAGTAATGCAGGACGTCCGTGAGCGAGTTGATGCCTCCAGAGCGAGCGGCGTGATTGTAATGCCACCATTCGAGCCTCTTCAGGTTCGGGAAGGGGTGACTGCGAATGGGAAACTCAAAGCGTACTTCATCGGGAGGTCGTTCCATACAGGGCCTGACCAAAGTTTCCAATGCCGGACAAGACTGTAGAATCTGCAGGGCGAGATCTGAGCTGTAGTAGGTTGCAGTACCAGTGTGATGGTAAGGAAGTTCAAGGCGGCGGACGCATCTTCCGAGCTGTCCGTCCCCATATATCTCTCCCAACGCCTCTGCAAGGGCGTGAGCCCCATGCCGAACCCTGACATCCTCATACAGGATGCTGAGAACGAAGTCCCGCCAGAGCCTGCAGACTTGAATTACTGCATACTTGACGGTCAAAGCATCGACGTCCCCTTTGTTTGGCCGTTCAAAAGATGCGAGGAAGGGGTCAAAAGTTGACACATCTAAACGTGGTTGTGGATAGGTCGCCCAGCGAATTATGGACAACCACAGCTCTGGAGGGAGCAATCGGTGATCATATCTGAACATATCGGATGGAAGACTCGGAAGAAAATATATGGAAGGTTCGGAACCTCCCCACCGGGCTTCCGAGTCTTTGCAGTTCTTTGCTGGCTGTGCAGTGTGAATCGATGTGATGACCTCATTCGTCCATCCAGGGTTCACCTTCTCTAGTCGGAGGTGATCTTCTGAGCCGCCGCGCTGCGTCAACACCTCCGAGTCGTTTCGTTCTCTGTTGTGCGGTTCCACGTACGTAGTATATCCAGCATAATTAATTATAAAGTGCCCTGACCATAGGAGAAATATTCCTTACTCCATGGTCTGCGCAGTGTGAGCTAACCTCAAAATGCCACTTGAATGCCACATATTGTAGTCTCGTTCAAATCTTCAGCTTTACACGCCCTTACACACTCGTATGATAATCCGCCCATCTACGGTGACTGGGCTACAGGACTGTAAATCGAGGAGTCGCGATGGATTGACAAAGCTATGATTCACCGATAAAGCGAAAGACAAGAACAAAGCAGGATATCAATTGAGCATGATAAGCAACCTTTACATACATCGCCCGGGGACATGCAGAGGAAAGTCATAGTCGGAATGTGGTATCGTTAGGAGACAGCGATGCTAGCAAGTAAATAGCACAAAGGAAATGGGGCAAGGGGATGGATAATATAGCTAGAATCGCATAACATCAAGGTCACAAGTGCCATTACAAGGAACGATGACCTCATACCACGCATGTCCGTTCGTCAAGTGTAGCGTAAAAATGGAAAAAAAAAAATCAGTTCAATCCATTAAATGACCTGAAGATAATTCGATGGTGCAACTGAAACACAAGGATTAGGGTCAAGAGCCTGCGATTGGGACAGGAAAGAAAAAAAAACGTACTTCCTATCGTGCCGTCCATCTTCTTCGCTTGCCACCACTTGCCTTGTTTGTCAACGATATCTAGAATCTCACCCTTCGTGAATGAGATTTCGTTTGGATCATCTGGAGAGGCGGTATCTGTGCAAGAGGTGAGCAAAATAAGATTAGCTAAAAAGGCTCTTCACTTACAAGCATACAAAGCCTTTGCTTTGTAGATATATGCCTCTGGGGCACTTGGGCTGCCTTCAGGCATAGTTGGGCTACCTCCTCCTATACCTCCGCCTGCGCCTACACCTGCAGCACCAGCACCCATCAAGGGTGAGCCTGGGCCCATGGTATTGTCGGGGCCACTTAAGGAACCAGGAGCGGCAATTGGTGTACTGTGAACACTGCCTGCACCAGCTGCGGGACCAAGGCTACGAGGTGCGCCATCCATGCTTCCACCACCGACAAAACTATTTTGGCTCTTGACACCGCCCACCTTGTTGGCACTGTCATATGGCATGTCATGTGAACCGATACCACCGCCGGCAGAATAGTTTGCTGCATAGCCATTGGTACCCATGTTGCTAGCACCACGAGTTCTGCGGCGGCGAGATGGTGGTGTGAGACCACCGGTGCCCATAGAGTTGAATAAGTAGTAGGCGAGGGAGTCTTCTTCGGAGGTGAAGTAGATGACCCAAAGAATGTCCACAATCGCCAGAATGAGCCATCCCGCAGCCATCGCGTCCAGCGCAGCCAACCCAGTGAAAATGCTATTGTTGACGCTGATGACGGCAAATACGATTGCGATAGCGCCAAAAACCGAGATCTGAAAGCGATGCATGGCTATTGAATCGCTTGCTAGGGTGTGCAAGACACCGAGGGTTAGGAATAATTGGAGGAATATCCCAAACCACCCAACTCCAACGGCTCCTTCATGGACTATAGCATATGTTAGCGCATCAAATGGTAAGAAGTAAGACGAAATCCTGACATTGAGCAGTTGCGATACATTGTGAGATGAATGCAATGAACCATGCTAACTGTTGACGCGGTTAATATGGAATTGAAATGCTGCAGAGGTTGGGACATACCACAGCAAGAATTGTTGTAAACAAGAAAAGATAGTGTGTTAAGATTGGTGTAAAATCTAGTCCTTCGCTGCCACGAGGAGGCATGGTTGGGTAGTCCAGGTCAGAAATTTTTAGTGAGAAGGTTGGAGGAGACTTAGTTCATCGCGACGGTGTACAAGGCGTCTGAATCCCAACCCGACACGTGCCCTATTATTCCCACGGTGTCAGATTCATGGTGATGCCCAACGCGTAGTAAAGAAGGAACGAGTCTGATATAGCCTGTGTCTTCCAGTGATAATCCATTTTGTTTCGCTAGTCACCATCAGCTAGCAACGCTTTCGCTTTGGCAGTTTACCTATTCAGACATGGCGCTCGCAGTCGTCAAATTAGTACTAGAACGCCCGCCACAGCATTTTATAAACTGCGGAATTATCTCGAAATCCTTCTTTGATTTGCAGTAACTCCACGTTCCAGTGAATCCTCTCAGCATTGGTACCACCTCGAAGGTCAGTTTCCTGATGGATGCCTGGAAAGTCTTCCTAAGGGCAGTCACCGTGGTGCTATCCAGTATCGGGATTGTCCTGGTATGTGTTAGAGCTGTCTAATGTTTGTTTCATGTACCCAACGGACGTCAGAGCCTGCTAGCAATATTCATCCGGACACTAATGCCACCCTACGCGAAGGCTTCTGCGATGCTGTCCAAATCACTCCCACCCACCGCTGGAGTTCCACGAGGGCGTATAGCTCATCCCCTCCAGCGTTCTCACTCTGTGCCAGCTCTTGCATCATATCCACATTCGGATATCTCAAAGAACATAATGCGTAATAGCATCGTTGATGAAGGGGTACCACATGTTCATTCTCCAGAGCTTGTGACGGAATCTCGTACCCACCGGTCCAATCGCATTGAAGTCTCGACGGAAATCCATCAAGTTCTGAGGGGGCTTCCTGTCTTGATATCCCCGTCCATAAAAATAGTTTCTGGAGCATCAAAACAACCCCCAGCACTTCTCAGAGGCAAAAGTTCTGTGGGGTCTCTTCTGATGTTTTGTGAGTGAGGTTTGTGCCACTTGTTTTCTTTTATTGACGGTAGTTACCCCCGAAGCTACATTGTGTCCTCGGAAAAACCCAAGCGATCCCTCAGACCCACCTTTACGGACCCAGCCTTACGCAGCACCATACTTCTTTCCAGCGCCAGGGACACCAGAAGCCGTTGACTACGTGAAGAAGACGCGAGCAGAGTTACTGCGGCCACGTCGGACGCTCAGACGTTTTACGCAAGAGGACTAAGAAGTGCTGGAACCTCAGTAGGTTAAGATTTGATGGTCTGCATTAGTACTAGCGCATACCACTCGGAGTGTTTCCGTCAATTCAACCATTACAACCTGCGGTTTAACTCTTCTGTATGACAAGTACTCAAATATCTTTATTTACTGTAATATCTGGCGTTATTATTATGTAGTTGTTGAATGATGAAGCTGAAATTTATCCTAGGGATCTTCAAGGAGGTCTGAGAACATTCCCGTTTAGATAAGATAAGATAACGGAGTGAACTGCTCGGAGATTCCCATGTGTAGTATTGGGTTTTACCTCCGTCTGCCGTACTACCGTGACATACTGTGAAGGGCAACAATGGACACCCAAACACCCTTCTCATCTAATTCGAGACCACAATCTCCGTCACAGAATTTGCTCCCCGTCCCTTTTGCTTCCATACAACCACCACTGTCACCACCTTCCTCCTACGATCCTCTTCAACTTGAACTTGTTGCACCTCCTCGACCATTCCCCGTCGACCGTGACGTCCTGAGCACTGCTCTTGACAATACGGCATTTAACACGCCCAGGGATAACTCATCGGAACCTCTTTTTAACAGCGTGCAACTCCTTACTGCCCAACTTCTGTCACCACAGATGACTTCTCGCACACCAAAATCTGGCACTCCGCGTCCTCGCACGGCTGGTGAAGGCGACGCCGCGTCTCACGGCTCTGGAGCGCAGAGGTCGCCCGACAGACCACTTAACGTTACCGATGCGCTCAGCTACCTTGATGCGGTTAAAATCCAATTTCAGGACAAACCAGACGTATATAACCACTTTCTGGACATCATGAAGGACTTTAAGAGCGAAGTGTAAGTCTATTGACATGCTAGTAACACAGATACGGACATCAGGACTTGGAAGGTGGAAAAGATCTCGTGACGCATGTTTATCCTATTGCCTAAGGCATAGATTATGCTTGGTACACACGCCTTTCCAGTCCTGGCTCCCAGTTGTCCAACCTGTCCCTTTTCTTCTATATAACCTGCCTCTCAGCCTCGTGTTGTTAATTGACTTCTTCTCCTGCACAGAATCGATACACCTGGAGTGATCGAGCGCGTGTCGATGCTATTCCACGGCAATCCATATCTTATCCAGGGATTCAACACTTTCCTCCCTCCAGGGTACAGAATAGAGATGTCGGAAGATCCCCGAGACCCCAATATCATCACTGTTACAACACCATTAGGGACTACCACGCAGAGTACGAGCACATTCGAGCAGATTTCCCGTGTCACTCGTGACACTACTGCATCCAAGTCATCGCTTCCTCTTCCGCCCACTGGTGGACCTGGGTTTCCCTTTCAGTCAATATCCCGTTCAATGACGCCATCAATGACTCCTTACCAGGTTCCCCATATGTCACAGTCTATGGATGCTTACTCTCCAGGGCTTCAAGGGCCCTCCACAACTGCTGCTGCGTCATTCCTAGGCAATTTGTCAAACCGGAATGCTGTAGAAAACAAATCATCGGGGGAGTTCAACCACGCAATACAATACCTGAACAAAATCAAGGCGCGGTATTCCGACGACCCCGATACATACAAGCAATTCTTGGAAATCCTGCAAACATACCAAAAGGAGCAGCGTCAGATCCAAGATGTATGTTCCATGTGCTTTATCTCTGATGATGTTGTCTTGACACTTCTGAGAGCAGTCGCACGTGTATGTGCAGGTTCAAGACCTGTTTAAGGATGCTCCAGATCTGCTAAGTGAATTCAAGGATTTCTTACCTGAAGTGTCGATGGCTTTGGGCCAAAGCGGGGCTGTCGGCATTCTTCCTCAGCTCACTAGTGGTCCGGGAGTGCCAGCACCTTGGGTAGATGCAGTTGATAAGGGTGGCAAGAAGACCCAGCTTCCGCCCAAAAAGCGAAGGAAGGAAAAGGAGACGACTCCTGCGCCGGTTATGCGGACTGCGCCAAGTCGAGTGCGTGTTCCGCTAATGTTTGTCTTTATACCAATAACAATTGCCCATTACAGGCAAAGAAGCCCAAGCACACTCACAAAGGGACGGAGCCGGATTCTCCACAATTTAACTCTTATGGGTTACCTCCAGAATCTCCTCCTCACCATCCCCAACAAACGCACGTCAGTATGCTACCGCCACTTCAAGTGCACAATATGGTTTTGCAAGCCCCCCAATCAGTTGGAAACATGTCACACGCCCAGACAGCGCCTGATGAACTCATCTTCTTTGACCGCGCGAAGCGCACTTTAGAGAGCAAGGAGACGTACGAAGAGTTCCTCAAGCTCTTGAATATGTACTCCAAGGATATAATCGACGCGAAAACACTTGTGAACATGGCTCAGGTGTATTTGGGCGATGGTGATCTATTTGCACAGTTCCGGGATGTGGTAGGGGTCGATGAACGGCAGGACAGTATCGAATACGGTCCGCCTGGGAGCATCCGCACCGGCCCACCCGAGGCGTTGTCTGCACTCCCAGCCGAGGATGGCGAGGGTCCAAGCTATCGGCGGTTACCCGAGAGTGTACGTACCACACACCTGTTGTTTTCCGCTGATCAGCTGAAGTATTCTTGGTTTGTAGGAAGTTCATTTGGCATGTTCAGGTCGCGACGAACTGTGTCGTTCTGTGCTCAACGATGAATGGGTTTCACATCCGACATGGGCGTCTGAGGAAGCAGGCTTTATCGCGCATAAAAAGAACTCGTTCGAAGAAGCGCTGCACAAGAGTGAAGAGGAACGACACGAATATCACGTTCAGCTGGAAGGCCTTGCACGCACTATCGCTGTCATAGAGCCCATCAACTCTCGTATCGAAGAAATGACCAATGACGAACGTTCTAATTTCCGACTTAAACCTGACTTTGGTGGCTCAAGCAAGAGCATATACCACCGGACGCTGAAGAAAGTTTACGGTCGAGAAGCTGGAATAGAGGTCATTCAAGCCCTACAAGAGTGCCCCAGCGTCGCTGTACCCGTGGTTCTTGCTCGACTGAAACAGAAAGATGAAGAATGGCGGCGCATGCAACGAGAATGGAACAAGACATGGCGGGAAGTCGACGCGAAGAATTTCTATAAATCTCTTGATCATCAAGGGGTCACCTTCAAGTCTAATGATAAGAAGGTCGTCACTGCCAAACATTTCGTAGGAAATATCGAGTCAGTGAAAGCTGATCAAGCAGAGGCGCACGTGCAACAAGGTCGCCCATCATTTGCTGCGCCTTTACCCGGACATCAATTGGAATTCGCTTTCAAGGACATCTCCGTCCTTCAAGACTCCCTTAAGCTGGTTTACTCATTCTTGGACCATTCCCACGCCCACTATAGTGCGCAAGAACGCCGCGCAGTGGAAGGTTGGCTGCGGTCCTTCATTCCTCTCCTGTGTATGTGCCCTGCCGCCGACTTCAACGCTGGATACGGGCCATTGAACGACACACGAGACGAGGAGATGGACCAAACTTTAGATGGGCCGCAAAATGAGGCGCCTGCGAGCGGACGAGGGAATGCAATGGCCACGGCTGACCTTCGTAAGCAATTGCTGAAATCCTCGCAGGAAAAATCTGCTGGAACAGAAGGCATAGACGCGTTTTCGTCATTTCAATCAGGGGAAGCCACGCCTCATTCTGAGAGCATATTATTACTTGATGCCTCGCTTGGGGATAGTAGGAGTGCAAATATTGCTCCGCCCGAAATTAGCTCCCCAGATCAGTGGATTTGTGATGCGTCTGCCAATCAAGGACCTTTTATTTCCGGAGACGAAACTTCAAGACGAAAACCTTTTTTCGCCAATACGACGTTCTACACTGTGTTCTGTCTATTACAGGTATGTCTCACAATCGTGTATACCTGAATCGACACATCCCTGATTTTGCCACCTGCAGCTGATCTATTCTCGTCTACTTGTGTGTAAGGAAGAAGGTGCTCACCAGACTGCGAAGAATCTAAACCCCGCAGACTGTAATCCTATCGCCATCGAATTAGGATTAGACGATCCGAATGGACCGCCCGCTATTCTCGCGCAGGCTATGGAAGCTGTGCGCAACAATCGTCAGATCCGTGAGGCGACTGATGTTGTATACCTTTATATGTTGGACGCATTCGAAAAGCTCTTTGATAACGAGCTTGATCAAGGGTTATTTGAGGAGCATATGCGATGGTTTTTCAGTAACAAGGTGAGAATATTTGTTAGCACCATGTGATTCGCCAACTGACCCGGAACTTTCTGCAGGCATATCACCTTTTCACACTAGACAAACTGTTGTCTTCATTAATCAAGCAGGTAAATATAGCCGCTGCATGAGGCATTCCGCTATCCGTCGGGTTCCACAGTCAGGACTCGGCCTCCTGGTCTTTGCAAGTTTGGTTGACTAAGGTCTTTGTTTAACAGGTACAGATTCTTCTATCAGATCATAAGTGCCACGAAGTTTGGACTTTACTTCAACAAACGCGCAAAGTCAATGCGTTATCCAATCAGGACATGATTCGCTATCGACGAGAGGCGGAACGTCACGTAGGTTCAGATGAACACCTGTACAGGTTTGATTGGGTAAGTTTTCTTTTGGCATTGTCTATGCCCCTAATATGAAGTAATTGTTAACAGCATCGGTCTTCGAAAACAATGTTTGTTCAACTGGTTGAACCTGACGACCCCAGCGTGAATGGTGATGGAACAGCGATTGCTCGGTGGCGAGAATATCTCGACTCGTACGTTTTGCGATTACCGACGGAATGGGTTCCGCAGCAAAAGCGCGAAGGGAGGTTATTCTTGCGCAGGTTAGTGTGTCTAAACGTTCCAGGAGGACAGCTCAGGGCTAAAAATGACCCCACTGATGTGACTTTGCATTGGTATAAATAGGTACATGACGATCGACGAATCGGCACGAGATTCCTCAAGATGGGATAGTATGAGGATCCGAGTCAGTCTAGGCACGTACAAGATGTTCTATGAAACAGGCGCTGAAGATTCATATGTGCGACCGAGGAGTAGAGAGGATGAGAGGGAGCTGAGGGAGCGGGCTAAATTGCGGGAGGAAGAACGGAAACGAAGTTGGTGTGATCTGATACGGAAGTAACAGGTACAAGAGTTATTTTGTGCATGGGGATGACATAAAAAGTAATAGCCGAGGCAGGGATAACCTTGAGACGAAAATAAATATTACTTAAGCTTTGCTAAGGTTGATGTTGCCCACGTTTAATCCCGCTTTGCTCCTTCAGCCTGTTCTGTCAAGTTGTGAGCGGTTTTTATTCTCCATCAAAATCAGGTTGAGGAGAGAGTTCCCCAGAGGCTTGGTGTTCGTTTTTTTCATATTCGTGCACTCATTTTTTTTGGACAAATCTTGGCTATTCGACTTTACGACAAATTATCCGGTGCCACGCTCAGGCGGCAAGACTGTCTTGGCACTTCGGTGCTCTCGTATAATGGCCAAGCAAAAACATCAATATGGCTCTCCTCGATCGCGTTGTCCAGACAGTCAACAACGTAGACAACCATATCCCTCACCGTCTCTCTCATGCCCCTCGTCGTCTGTCTTATCGATCCTTGCAACTATCGCGGCTAGCACACACATAGTCGACGGAAGCCCACTCCCGCTACCAACTCCATCACCCCCTTCTTTTCTATGTCCCCTCATAGAGCATGAAAGCTTTCAAGCTCGCGCTCCGCCAACCACAGCCTCTAGCAGTGTCTTTTATCCAACTTCTTCTTCCCTGTCCTCAGCGTCACCTACATCTACCTCCTCTAAGTCCGGTAGACCGTTGGCCGACAAATATATCCAAGGGGATGACGGTCGTTGGCGAAAGACGGATGAGTGGACCTTGTTCGGTTCAACAGTTCGTTCTCCTGTCATTGTTCAAGCTCTAGCTCAATATGTTTATCTGTAGTGCTGCTCGGCGTCTCCTGACATTGTCGTCCAGACTGCGCAAACTTCCGCGCCCGTTTCCACAGCACAATCAGAGCAACTTGACTCTGTCCTTCCCGCTGGTTGGACCTCATCAACTTCATCCACCAATGAGACAGATTCTATCATTATATTGTCACTAGCCATAGTTTTGGCGGTCTCAATTTGCTTTTTTATGGTAGGCTGTATCATTTGGAGAAAGAGGCGGAAGAAACGGTCGACGAGAGAGAAGAAAATGAATGACGTGGAGCTAAAAACTAGACATAAGGCAGATGTCGACGATCTATCAGAGGACGGGGACAAGGAGAAAGAGGCTCGTGGAAAGCTTCGCGTGTGGGCCAAGGCAAGCGATCGATGGAAGGCCAACATTCGACATGCTGCTCGTCGACGCAAGAATCGCCGTCACGCACTCCCGACGGGAAGGCTAAGTCGACCGCAATCTCCAATATTACGCGAGGTGTCCATCCCTCCATCATCCCCTCCCTCATCTCGGCGGCATTCAATAGTATCAAGCTGTGAAGATTCTCATGCCGCTACCATTCACTCTCCCGAGAATTCTCCCACCCCCACACAACCCCTTCCTACATCAGTCCCATCTAGCCCAGGCATAGTTTCGTCACCACCTGCCTACATGTCTCCCACATCACAAATGCGTCCTGTCACTGAAGATTATCCTCAGGAAGCATCCCACGTAAACCCTGATGGCGCTACGTCACGCCGGGAGTCACTACTATTCGGTCGCCATGACTTTCCACCTGCGCCCGAAGATGACGAAATTCCTTACCAGCCTAGCTATGCTGGGCACATTGCCGTTGATGATAAGGCGCATCTCGCTCGTATGGCAGGTTTGGCTAGCGCGCCTCCTGCAAATGAGGAGGGTTCAGGCGAGAGTTCCTTACCAGTCCCTGAGTCTGCCCCTGCATGGCATGAAGATCTTGAGGAATTCCAGTTCCATCCAGGCACTGCCACGACCCCCGAGACATCTCCATTCGAGGTCGGTATTTCGAACCTCCCGACACCGCCTTCGAAAAGTCTATTATCGTTCAGATACTTTGACGGGCACAGTTATTTGGAGGATATCACCGCTTTAGATCCTATCGCATCTATGCCCCCATACGAGGAAGGGCCTAGTACCCTTCCGTTCGAGGAGGTTCTGCATGCTTCTGCTCCTCCGCTTTCGAATGATGACCAAGCTTTTGATCATTGGGAAAGCGGCGCCTCCGAATCATCTGACGCGAACGGTGAATGCGACACCCCCATTCCATCGTCTCCTCCTCAGCCGATATCGTCGCGCCCGTTATGTGCATCTAGTTATCAGCCTTCTGCTCCTCCTGATCAGGCTAGTGTTGACAGGGGTGGCGCCCTTCCGATATACCGACCCTAGTTGTGGGTTTTCCACTTCAAGTAGGACCTTGGAAATTGTAGTGTACCATATACCTAATTATCGCTCTGTCTTCACGGACATTTTTACTCGCATATTACGCCGTTGCCGCAAATGTTGGTTGCAGTACTTGGAACACTTGCAGTACTTATGTATTTGACGAAGGTGAACACTGAACGTTACCGAACAGTGCACGGCCACCTGTGAAAATGCTCGCAACGCTGCCGTATTATAATACCTAGACTTTGAGCTCATTAATTATGTACTGTAACCATCAAACTAGTCGTCCCGGTACTTGAGTACTTAAGTACTTAAGCTTTAAGTAGAAAGAATGACTAGTACTAAGTGCATACATACTCTTCCATTAGTCTGACTCCGGGATAGTATTTGGATATAATTTAACTTTTTTTACATAAATTATTATGTGGCCAAAAATAGTAGTCGCACTAAGCATCGGCCTCTGAAGAGCAAAGATATCTAGACTGCTTCGTTGGAGTCAACGATCACCTATTCGACCCCCACAGGTTATCTGAAATGGGCAAGTCGCAGAAAAAAAGGTCGATGCGTCGACACAATCCCATGCGGGTGCCAGATTCACATCTTCCCAAAGGCCTAGAATCAGCAGCTTCATCCTCCCCCAAAAATGAAGTAGTATTACCTATCATCCAAAAGGTACGTCAGAGGACAAGATCGATGTGCGGGCAATTCATATTTTGCTGTAGTTGGAGAGCCCAGACGCTGCTGAGCGCAAGTGGGCATGCGTCGCTGTGTCCAATCTCATACAAAATGATCCATCTACGCGACGGCTACTGCAAGGGAAAAATGTCGTCGGCGCGCTCATCACGCGCTTATCCGACAGCGAGGAGGAGGTTTGGATCGAAGCCGCTGGGGCGTTGAGGTGTGTATTTGCGTCATGATGATATCTTCACCTTATATCCTCGTTCCTCTCAGAAATCTGTGCATCGATGGAGGATACGATATATGCGCAGAAATGTACAATAAAAATATATTGGCTCCCCTTAAAACATTTGTGCCGAAGGTATGTTCGATATGCATCTTCATAAAATGGGTTCGTCATCTATTTTCCCAGATATCGACTGCACTGTCACAATTCCTGGAGTCACCCAAGACAGCTCCTGAAAACGCGCAGCAAGTAGTGTATGAATTTACCGAGAATGTCAATACTATACTCTGGTGTCTTTCGTAGGTGCATCAGTTTCTAATCGCATCGAATCGGCGTTGAACGGGTGGTCAGGGAGACATCAAACAAGGCTCTTAATGCAATCAATCAAATAAACCTTGTTCCCTTCTTGATGTCGTTCCTGGCCGCTCGAGCGAAATTGCCCATAGCTACTGTCATCGCTGCAGGTGCGATTATTGCCTTTAATCTGCTTTATACGACTTACTGTGCCTCAGCGCAATGCTTGTACGTCTTGACAGATGACAACCAGCCAGCGATAGATGAGCTGCGGTCGAATGCGGCGTACAGTGTGTGTTTACTCGAAATTGTGCGCAGTGAAGATACTGCAAAGGGAAAGGATAAGGAAGTAATTGGGGATCGATTGACCACATTAAAAGTGCTGACAACTGGTAAGGACTTTTTTGGCGGAGAGATTCCGGACTGATCAAGATCAGGTATCCTCAGCAATGTATCGCCTCTGCCTCCCACTAGTGGCGCATCAGGTGTCGATGTTGGCAAGGAAATCGTACTTCCACTGCTACAGCCAGTTGTCACTTCTGTGTCTCTTATTGAATCATCGGCACTTGCTGAAAGCCTGGTCGCCAAATTGGTAAGTTGTCGCTTTCAGTATTTCCTTAGTGTTGTTGACGCGCCGCAAAGGCATTGGAGCCTCCACAGTTAGCAAACTTGTCTCTAAAAGGCACTCCAAAGTCAGATCACAGGTCTGACACCGAGGTCGAACTTGAACGTTTGGAGAACAAGTTGCGCACTATCCAGCTTGCACTAGAAATTTTGACCGGAGCGTGCGCGACATTGCCTGACCCCATCTCAGAGCCTCAGGAAGGTGAACTTGATGCAGAGGAAGATGACGAAGGTATTTTTTTTAACAAAAAAAATGGAGATGATGATTTGACATTCCGGTAGATAATGATGCTGAGTTAGAGGAGGATGTAACAGACAACATGACCCTCGATGATGTTCCCTTAACCAACGGTGCAACAACTACACGCCATCTACCCGCGCTCGTAGAACCCCTCATCACCCTTACCCAACCCGTTAGATTGTCTTTTCCTCCTGCAGCCGGGCAGTCCTCGCACCCACCGACAACATCAGTACTGAGTGCAATTCATGTTAGCGCACTTGAGTGCTTGAATAATGTATTCCTCTCATTAAGCGCGTCTCCAACCGCCGAATTATCTGCGGCATCCGCGAGCGGAAAACAGGTATGGGACGGTGTGTGGGCAACACTTGGGAGCGTAGGCACGGAAATTGCACGCGGTCAAGAGCGTAAACAGGAAATGTGGGAGATTGGTGTAGGTGTGCTCTGGGGAGTCGGTAATATCTGGAAGGGCAGTTTGGTAAGTCTTTTCATCGGTAAAAGATCCCGTGCCGAATCGTCATCAGGTACCCAACGAAGAGCAAGTCCAACTATTGATTCAGCTTTGCAACTCAAGCTCTGATCCTGCCGTTCGCGTGAAATGCATCGGCACTCTCGAGTGCCTGGCACAGCATCCACAATCTATCGATGCTAATCGAGTGAGTCGCAGGTCCTTCAACCATTCGGGAAACTGAACAGGATTAGGTTATTGCAATGCACCTGCTATCTATCCTCCCAACGACCACGGCATCTTCGACCTATGGCACAGAGCCGCTGATCCAAGCATTGTCGGCTCTCATAGATATTTACTCTGACGAGAACCTCCCATACGATGTCAATTTCCGGCAGGGCAACTTCGTACAGCGTCTCGTGGATAGCGTCGAAGGTGTGCGCAAAACCGTGCGAGCAATCGATAGGCGAAAGGAGCGAGATTTGAAATTGAGAGGGGAGGAAGTGCGAGATAACCTGATTGCCTTCATCAAGTATCGCAAGGCCTTGCGATTTTGATCTTTCAGTATAACAAAAACATATGTGGGTATCTATTGTTGCTCCGGGAAAGCTACAGTTAGCTCCATGCATCATGGTTCCAACGCCCGGACTCCAAATGACTGGGGTGCCAACAGGATGGATGTATCCGTCTGCATTTAAAAGCCACGCCATGATTCTGGCAGCTAAGAGCAATATCTGAGATGGCGAGCCTATCCGTGTCCGACCTTCCTGCATTCATAATGATCTGTCTCGGATTGTTGTCCGTAGACTTCAGCAAGCCATGCTCAAGAGCATCCAGGATATTCCAAAGAGGCACTGAACTAGGGAAAATGAGAGTCGGGAGCGCTGTATACACACTGTAACGCGGTGGAGCGTCGAGGATAAGAACTCGAACTGTGGACATATACGGGACAAGGTTTTTCAGGAAACATGGTGTGCCCAAGCGAAGATGAGTCACGTTCGGAAAAGATGCAAGGATAGAACCCAGTGAAGCTGATGGATGACGCGCTATATGCAAATGCGTTACTGACCAAACAACGACACCGGAAAAGGGGCATGCAAAAGAGTTGCGGAGGGGAGGCCAGCAAATGCGGAGGTGCGTGAGGGATTCCGTCTTTGCAAGGAGACTTTGGAGGATCGTGCCGAAATAGTCTCGCCTGTCGGTTATGATTGCAAGACACATGAACTGTGCCTCTGGAACGTGTTTTGCGATCTCGTCGACGCGAAATTGCTTGTCCACGGCGTCTAGCACGATGGATATGTAGCGAGCGCGTGGATCATGACGCGAGAGGAGCCTCTCATACATGATAAAGTCGGGCTTGGACTCGACGAAGGCATAACGCAACACTACGTCGTAGAGCACGTCGCGCCATACCTTGGACAAGATTGAGATGACGCCAAAGAAACGCCATCTAGTACAAGAGTGGCTGATGGAACACCATGCATCTACAAGGATTTTCTCCACGAGCTCATAAGGAAGAGCGCTCTTGTATTCCTGGAGTTGCGCTGTAAGAGGCTAAGTACTGTCGAGATGACGAACCTGTGGTAGCCAACCTTTGCGTTTGCGTGAACAAAACAGTTTTGATGGCAGTCTGAGTAGTTCACAGAACATGTCAGCACTAGGTTGCAACAGTCAATATTGCGCAACGCGATTATAGACGTCGACTTGCCTTATCATAGTGGCAACATACCTTCGCGGTGTCAATACCTGCCCTCAAGACACGCCGCACGTCTTTGCTCGCTTCCCAGAAAATATAAAACAGAATTCTACTTAGAAAGGTTCAGCGCTTCATTATCATTCAACGGATGCAACTTGAAACACCAAGCTCTGAATTGGTTGAGATCTACTGCCTGTAGAGTTTTTCTTATTTCATCACCCACAGTAAAGTGAAACGATCTCCCAGGACTCGACAGTCACGGTACAGAAGATTGTTAATTTGAGTAGCTATAGCTTCAAAGCGTGTTTCGAACCCAGCAAGGCCCATTAGAGCAATCTTAGAAGTGATGACTTCATAGTACTTGGCCTTCCAAATACAGTCGCATCACTATTACGGTTAGATGGTCCGTGCACTCAGTGGTGGTCGCATATATACGAGCTGCCCACCTTCTGAAATCTTCATACTTACCTTGATGGCATAGGCTCCTTCATCTACCTGGGTTTATGGGCCTTGGGGACCCTTCATAGCACGGCGACCTTGTCCATACAGAGGGTAACCACGGTTTGTATGGGCTCCGGCTCATGCACCGTCTCAATATTTTCCTGTCCTACCACGGCCACTCTGGCTGGGTAGGCCGTTTTTTTTCGACCCTTGAGGCTTCTAACCCTAACCCTATCATACTCCAAAACAAGAAGAGGGGGGTCTACTAAATTGTGACTGTACATTTGAGTTTGTTTAGTTTGCCATAAGTTATAACCACTCGTCAATTGCAAAGACACGAGTTGTTCTTCTAAAGAGAGTTACAAATTGTGATACATTCATAGTTTCTACATGTTCTATACAAACCTTCTAATACATGACAATCCGGCTCAGTCTTCTCGTACAACTCTCGTTCCCTGAAATTACTTCAGTTTATCTTCACGTGAGAAGTGGAGAACTCAAGCACGAACCTGTGCGCTGTCGAACGGATTCAATCCAGCGGCAACTCGGCTGCTCGCGATTAGTGCGCTCCAGTCAAGGACGTCCCACTGTTGTGTCCCTGCAAGCGCTTGTGCTTGGTACATCGCCCGTGCGCCGATCAGGCTGCGGAACGCGTTATCAACTACAAATGAGTGAGTATCTTATGGTGCCTGAAGGTCGGATCGTTGAGATACCTGCAGGCATCGGGCAATTTAGCTCCGCACTCAAGCGACGGGCATGACTGGAATAAATCGTTGTGTAAGGAAATTTTATTATTATGCAAGAGTGAAACCGGACACTAACTTGGCATCTTTGATTCCACCGTCAATGGCAAAGCCTGCAGAGCCGTCAAACAGGTCGTTGACCATTTTGTTCCCGTAAAATATGAAACTGTTGTCGTCCACGTGTATCAGTGATCTGAAGCAATGCACGTAAGTAGCTGGCAGTATACATACCCTGGTGAGGGCATGACCTCTGAATGCGGTCATTGATCAACACGTCATGGTACGGCAGAAAGCGATCTAATGTTTACCTTTGATCAATTCGTAAACAGTCTGTTGTCCAATGCCGGATTTTTCTCCAAAGGTCAGGGTTTCGGCGAGGAGTTCGTTCGCGCCCATGATCATACCATTACCGATCAGTTTTAATGTCGGAGCTAAGATAGTGTCTTTCGGACTTTGTTCGCTATCCAACTCATGTGTTCTTACCTTTCTCTACGTTCTCTCCAAGGTCAATGACCTTGCGACCCACCGCAGGAACAAGAAGAAAAGCGACTTCCTTCTTGGAGCGGTAATCTCCACTCATGGCGATGACAAGTTTTCCAGTATCTGCCAACGCAGGAGGCCCGAAGATAGGTGAAGTGACAAAGTGGGTATGCGGATTGCTCGACAGCAGTTTGTCAAGATCGCCTGCAGAAGGCTTATTCAAGTCAGTTGATGGCGAAAAAGCTTTCACGCACCAGCCAGCGTTGGGTAAACCTGACTTGGTATGTGAGCATGACGTTCAATTGCGGATATTAGAAGACTTACTGTGCTCATTTCAACAAAGATTTTGGCCCTGGTAGGAGGTGATTGCTGATGACAGCAGTATGATTATCTTATCTTGCAAGAAGATAAAATTGTGGCGTACGGCGAGAGCCTTTGCAAACTCGTTATATATGCTCGATACCACAGCATCATTCGCGAGATTAGTGAAGATAACATCACATTCCGTAGCCACTTGCTCGAGGGTATCAGCGACTTTGACGGCAGATGCTCCAACTTCTGCGAGAAGTTTCTGAGACTTTGCCACACTCCTATTGTAAACAAGGACAGGCAACCAGTGAGATTTGCGGGAACTGGCTAGATTGCGCGCCATAAAGTAACCCATAGCCCCGAGGCCACAGAAGCCAATTTGGAGAGGATGTGTCCCAGGGGTCGAGGGTCGAGAGAAAGGGACTGCGCCTGCATTGAGGGCTGGAGTTTGAAGACGGTTTTCTGCCATAGTGTGAGGGTATATAATAGATCAGATAATCAGCACTGAGAAACGCACCTGGTATTTAAGTATCCGGCCCAATATACTCCATCCAGGACTCCCGAGCATGCCGTATTCCCACGAGGCAGCACGCTATAATTAATGGAGCCATGGTTCCATGGAATTAAATACTGATGTAAAAAATGACCAGTCAGTTTCAGTGAGCACTTGGAGCTTGAAGTGGAGCTGAGCTCGGAGGCTTGCACTCTTGCAACTTTTCAATAGCTGCGGATGGCTATGTAAAATATACTATTAACAGCTGCTTTCATGTCGATAGAACCAGATTTCATTTTATTCCATAGTACTGTAGCGTATCGTTGGTTTCACATCCACTAAGGTAGGGCTCAAGCGCATTCATCAGACCTCACGTGATGTGACAAAACTGCAACAGACACAAGTGGTGCCGGTCAAGTTGAAATGCGGCATCTGACTAGTTGGTAAGTATGGTAGAGTAGGACGATTTACACTATAAAGAAAGAGAACATAAGAAATGATAGCAGAAGTAATGTAATGTTAGCCAAAATGAATAGCAGTTATTTCAAGCAATATTTTTCATTTTCCAGCTCATGCATCATAGCCTCTGGGAACACGCGATGGCCGTGGTAACGCTTTCCACCCCATGCGGCCTGTTATCTATTTAAGCCCTTCTGATAAACGCATAATTCCCTGAGATTCAGGCTGATGAGATATCCGTGTAATTAATGGTCAATGCAAAAAAAAGCCTATTAGAAGACAATGTACCGTGTTCCAAAATGATTTAGAGCATGTCTAGCGCGTTGGGGTGTGCATGGGTAGAGTTTCGTGCCCTCTGCATCTAGATGGTCATTTGACACAGATACCTCCTTCCCGCAAGCCTCAGCGCATACTGTCAGTCTCGGCACATCAATAGTATCACCTAAAATGAGGCCTCAGTCTGTCCTGAACTTTTTTTGTTTTGGTCAGGGGATACGTTGTTTACGCACGCTTGTTTTCTGAGTATTTAGTTCTCGTTCCCCCTTTCTTTCTCTAACGTCGTGCTCGTCTCTTCTGTCAGTATTGAGGTCATTGTTGCTGTGTTTGAGTCGCGCCTCGATCCTGAGACGTCTGACAGTTCCACATCCACTACCTAATCAACCATGAGTCAACTGCCGTCACATTTCAGCAGACAGCAATGGGTCATTATGGCGGCCCACATGTCACCCAGAGCTATAGCACAGGTCACCCATACGAGCCACCACACTGTCAACTGTGTTCTTCGGCTCACAGGTTCTGTTGTCCGCAAACCAGTCGACCTCATCTGCTTACAGCAGCACATGTTTCAGTGAGTTCAAGGTAGCTCGTATATGCTTACGGGTGATTGCTTCATCAGTATCTCTTGTCTCGTATAGAGCGCACACCTTTTTGAACAAGCACTTCATGATGCACGGGGTGCCTAGGTCTCTCAGATCACTATTGAACGGACACTGCAAAGGCATGGCTTTACAGACATACTAACTTTTCATGTAAGCGTCTGGAGTTGCCTTTGAACGCAACGAAAGAACTCGGTGCATTAATTATCGTTCTTGCCGTCTCAGTCCAATTTGAATCAGATATGCAATTCTACCTGCTGGCATCCTGCACCTTGATATGCAAGATCATCTTTATACTTCAGCGTCCTTCAACCAATTTATACTAGTAGATGGATTACTTGACAATATGAACCAATTTCCTCAGAAGAACTGAACCACCCGGCAAAACATGAAATCCATCCCACCAGACTGTTACTTTCTCTGAGTGGAGCACACTGAAACCTTCGTAATGTTGAGGGCGAGGTCATTTATGAGATGATGATCTGATGCATAAAACACTGTCATTGAAGTTCAAGATAAGTCCCAACGCGGAGAGAGACAGCGAGAGGCTGTCGATGCAGCGTCGAACGAGCAACCCCGACAAAATTACAACTAGGCAGACCCTTTTGTTTGCGAGCTCCGTGTCGGTGAGTGGAACAAAATGAAATCTGGTTTATCGAGCAGCTGTGGGCGTTCTCATGGTTGATCACGTGATCGACCTGTTCAGGTCCACGACAGCCTCAGAAAGTTGTCAGATTCAGCACTCGGCAGCAGCTGTAGCTGCGATAGCAGTGGTTTAAATCTCTTCCGCTGTCCACTATTATCATGCAGCAGCAGGCCTTCAATGTCTATGCGCAGCAGAACAAGGGCACTCTTGTCCCAGGTCAAACGATCTCCGTGAACAAGTACACTGTCCAGGTTGAGCGGTATCTCAGCCAAGGTGTGCTGAATCCAGTTTGCAGTCTCATCCACCGTTAATACATTTGTGCAAAGGCGGATTCTCTCATGTTTACCTCGTCAGGACTCCTACACCCGTCTATAACACGACCCATCATGTCCTCAAACGTATTGCCGTCCCCAATGAGGCAATGCTAGCAGAGGTCAAGAAAGAAGTCGATATTATGGTTCGAGGTATCAAAGCTGCTTAGTCGTTGCTTACTGAATCTGCCTATAGAGAATACTGAAAGGGCACCCAAACGTTGTCCATCTCATCGATGCTGCCTGGCACAAAATGGCGACAGGCGTGTACGAAGTCTTCATTCTCATGGAATTCTGTCCAGGCAAGTGCCTCCGCAGACTTTACAAACACAGCTAACGTGGTCTTACTCAAACGTAGGCGGCGGGATCATTGACATGATGAACAGACGTCTGCGCGAACGTCTGACAGAAGCAGAGATCCTCCATATTTTTGTAGACGTCTGCGAAGGTGTTGCAGCCATGCATAATCTTCGCCCTCCCCTTCTTCATCGTGATCTGAAAGTGGAGAACATTCTCCAGGCTTCCAATAATGTCTTCAAGCTCTGCGACTTTGGATCTGCAACTCCAGTCGCGCCTCGACCCGCATCTACGACAGCCGAGGTTAGAGCTCTTGAAGCGGACTTGAACAGACACACGACACTGCAGTACAGAGCTCCTGAGATGGTTGACCCGTATCTCCGCCGTCCTGTTGACGAGAAATCTGACGTCTGGGCACTCGGGGTGCTATTGTACAAACTCTGTTATTATACCACTCCTTTTGAGGAACATGGACCCTTGGCAATTTTAAACGTACAGTACCGCATTCCACCATATCCCGTTTACTCATCGCAGATGAACACACTAATCGGTGTGTTATCCTTCGTTTTCAACATGTCCGAATATGCTGAGTTATCTTGCAGCCTCCATGCTTCGCGAATACGGCACACAGAGACCAACGGTGTTTGAACTTCTCGCTCAAGTGCATGCCATACGCGGTACCAAATCACGCTTCGCCTACGATATTCCTTTGCCTCAGCCGCTTTCCCCCCGAGCTTTGCAGTCTCCTTCCACCAATGCTCTTGACAACCTTGTATCTTATCGTCGACCACCGGGTACAGATGCTACCACACAACCATCTCAGCCCAAGATCACGGGTGCAGGCATTCAAGCGCGTGATAGGGTGCTGGAGGCTATTGCACCAATGCGCCGTGGTCGACCGACTTCTTTACTCCAACAGAGTGACACTACCGTACCTTCATCAACTTCTCGGCCATCTAGTCCGCCGAAGCTGCCGAGCAAGCCTGACGGCTCGTTCGGCGCAGAGGAGGATAAGGCATGGAAAGAGATGAAAAGCTCTGCCATTGCTGGCAGCATCAGAGCTCATAAATCAGGTGGTGTAACCGCGAGTGTTTGGAAGCCGAAGATATCCACGCCTCCTTTGGATGATGCATGGAGTGTTGAGTCTCGTGCATCAAAAATGACCACGGAGGAAGTTCCAACACCAGGAATTACTGCCTTTGGGGACAATTTCGGAGAGAAACTGTGGAGCGCATTCGATGGTACCAAGAGTGGGGGAGCTTCCGGCATGTTAGGAACGGGGCCATCTCCGAGTTCCCGAAAAGAGGGTATTTCGAAACTTGCACCGCCGCCTGAGGGGACACGTAACACAAAGCTCATGATCACGAAGAGCAAGGATGCGTTCGATGGTTTAGGTTTAACGCCAACTTCAACGCCTGCACCTACTCTCGGAGAGGCACGCAAGCTGAGAACCGGCCTCGCTGTGGTTAATGGAAACAATCGCCCAGGCATTACTCATAGCCCATCCATTTCTGCCTCGAAACCGTCATCATCCCCGATGAAACCAACGCCTTCACCCCGTCCTCCAGCACAATTGACGACCATGAACGCATCGTGGCGTTCTAGTCCGTCAGTGCATCCCGGTGCATCCACCCCTCCTGCGCTTCCACAAACGGGCGAATTTTCTGTCGAGGCACGATTTCCTTCATTAGAAGAGCTTGATGCGACATTTGGTGTATCGACGCCTCCTATCGGCCAATTCAACTGGCAGGCTGAGTCGCAGGAGCGTCACAAGGAGCGTGAAAAAATAGCTGATCCTCCCGAATTTTCCTTGGCACCTTCCCTATCTCTTCGGCCGACTCCTCAGCGCGCTATTCCAAGTATCAGCGCTGGTCTGCGCTCAGAACAAGTCACCGGGGTGGCCATGCGTGATCATGAGAAGGATACAATTCAGAGGCCTACTGGGATGGATAATGGTATTAATACAAATGCATCTCCTTCGAAGCCCGTGTCACGTCCTTCACTCTCGAGGAGACATCGCAGCAGTGTTGCCGTAAAAATTATACCTCATGCACAACCCGCCGATGATCTACGTATTCAGCAAACTACTACACCAGCTCCAGCGCCACGCCAACCGAAAGACTGGTTAACAGGCGATGTCGATGCTCTCATATCCCCGGTCAAGGAGGGAACTTTCACCCAGGCTCAACCTAGCAACCTTCCTGCGACACCTGTTCTGCGCGAATTCACGAACAAACGATCATCATTCATCGAGGAGAATACAACATCTTTTCAATCTCCACAAGAAGCTATCACTACTCGACA
The DNA here is from genome assembly GCA_001658105.1 of Rhizopogon vinicolor AM-OR11-026. Taxonomy (NCBI): domain Eukaryota; kingdom Fungi; phylum Basidiomycota; class Agaricomycetes; order Boletales; family Rhizopogonaceae; genus Rhizopogon; species Rhizopogon vinicolor. Next base: position 55,533 of record KV448197.1, on the reverse strand, counting down.
GCCTCCCCAGCGAGCAGAAACACCTCCATCGCACACACGTAATGCCAGTTCTAGGGAGCGGGGGAGGAGTGCCCCTACGACACCAAGGAAACACAGAGAGCCGCCGCTGGTCGCGCCCAAACCAGTAATTGCTGCTCTTGCACTGAAACCGAACCTAGAGTCTCGTCGTGCAGTGACACCGCTGACTTCGAAGCGTCCATCGCAGGATGACTACGATAGATGGCGAGCTGTCCCTATTTCTGAGTCCCCAAAGCCGACAAAGATTCAATATTCGTCAAGTGACGGGGAAGATGGACCAGAGGATGCCGTTGGGCTTACTCCAGAGAAACTCGTTGAGAAGACGGGTTCATCCCGAAGACGGAAAGGCCGGCAAAGTTCCGTGCACGACCTCGTCGATCTATGGGGAGGGGGAGTTGTGCAAACGAAGGAGCGACCGAAGGATTCTGTTCACAGCCCTGCCGTTGCTGCATTCAATGGACCGACCAAGGACTTTGTCGTAAAACTACAAAAGAGCAGATCTATTGCAGTTCCTTCGATGGCGAAGCCGGGTCCTGTATCACCTCGGATGCAGCCCTCAGAGCCCAATCCCTCGCAGCGTCGTTCACCGAGTCGGTCTCCCAAGCGAGTTTCGGCCTTACCTCAAAAGCAGGCGTCTGGTACAAATACCCCTGCGTCAGGCGCTGCCTTCGCATCACCCTCTCGCATGAGACCACAGTCTATGTTTGCCTTTCCGGTGGCGAAGACTTCGTCGGATGGAAAGATGGACACACCGTCAACCACTACAAGCACTCCAAGTCTATCTGTTCCGGAAGATAACCCTCGCAAACAAGGCACTCGGCGGACATCGATATCAGATATGGTACAGCGCTATGAAGCTATTGGTGGTAAGAGCAAAGGCCCAGGGTCAGGTGCACCTGTAATAGCTCCAAAATCAGCAGGTTTGAAGATGCCAGCATCATCCACTGCAAATGGTCGTGCTGTGGACATCACGAGCACAAGCCCAAGTTCTCCGCTAGTGTCGAAATTCACAGCCTCGAGAATCACTGCATCCGCTACTGAAGACTCAGGTCCTGGAACTGAGGCAGGGAGGTCACGACCCTCCGCGATTGATTTAGCCAGGGCAACCCTCATCGGTCAGGATCAGAACAAGGCAGACTTCTCGAAGACCCGAATTCCTGTTACAGGATTGCCGTCTACATCCAGTCGACTCATGCCTGGATCACCGGCAGGTCGGGCAGGTCCGCTGGATGGTCTTCCGGCATCACCATCATTCTCTCCTGCAATACCCGCTGTACCTCCAGAGGAGCGTTCACCGTCACCTGATAAACCATTTCAAGGAGTGGGCAAGCTTATCGACCAATGGCAACGTAAAACGGAGGCCGAGTCATCGCGCGCACATATTCCTCGTAGAGGTAGTTATGCCCAAAAACGAGCTGGTCTCGTCTCTGGAGGCATGGGCAAGGACAACTGAAGATGTGATCTTGATATTTTTGGTCACGCACGTTCGCTTATGGATCGCAGTGATTGTAGATATAATTTATACTAACAATCTGACATGCTACAACAAGTTCAAGTATCATTGGAAATACCCTGTGGAGACTGGTTATGCTGCGCTGTGCCTCCAAGTAATTGTCGAGCTACGTCTCTACCCTTCCCATATTCCCATGCATCCTGGTCACCGGAGTAGCGATTGAGTTTCACTCGCTCAGTATCACTAGCTATGCCAAGCTCCTGTGCCGCAGCGTCGGCGCGTGCGAGGTTAGAGTCACCGGGGTGAATAAGAATAGCTTCAGGTTTCAACTTCGTTTTAGAGCGCGTTCTGGTCGACTTTGATCGCATAGGTAGAGCGTACAAGTCGTCTTCGCTCTCTGAGTTCAGAAGAGGATCTCTAATTCTATCATAACTTGGCCATAGAGTCAGTTTCTATAAGCTCCTGCAGAAGATGGAATATTTACATGGTTGGCTTCGCCGGGGTGGCATCGAAGTACTCGAAGAAGAATTGTCCGACTGACAATGCGACGACCTTGCGGATAGATGCTTGTTAAATTTACTCAATTGGCTCCACGTGATTATTGGCACTCACGATGGCAAGGATGAGACTTTGCTCAAAGACGGTCAGATCATCTCAGTGATTCTTAGACTACGAGACTCACCCTAATTGATATGTCATAGAAATGAGCATGTAAATTCTGGCATTTCAAGGTTCGACATGGTCGCCTGTGGGTTGACGAAGCGGCAACTCACAGTCTGAGCGTTGTTGCAACTCCATATAGCGTTGTTCTCCATAACGCCTTTGCTAATCGTGAACGACCGATGTAACGAGGCCGCCAGTGCTTGCTAATAGCAAACGACAAAAGTCTTACGTTTTCAATGACCCAGAGTCAGTAAATACCGAGCGCATATGGAGGAAAAGATGCGAACCTCTCAATGAGACATATGGCAGAAGTAAGAAGGATGCCGAGAAAGAACTCCCAGAAGGTGTTTAGGCGCAGAGAACTAAAGAGGATATGCTCGCCGAAGAATGAGGAATGTAAGTAGTCAACCCAACCACTGTCCATGTTCATGAGGGCTGTCTCGGAGATGGTGGTTTGTAAGTTACTGAAAAAGGTCTGCCAGCTGTGTTTTGCTCAGCGCCAATGCAAATCTCTCGGTCGACATAGCTACGCTACTACTATACATGAAGCCGGACTATTCGGGCCATGGAATAGAGGTTCAGGTAAAAAGTTAAAGGTTTTGTCTGTAATTCGGTTTAACCAGCGGCTATTACATTTGCAGACTGCAGTATATCATAGGCTGATTCATACCCAGGCTCGACCGCCGGCGTGGGACTAACTATTAGACTAAGACAAGACAATCGTTCCGAGTCTACACTCCCGGGCGTCTATAGGGTTTGACTACTTAATGTTTATATCTTGCCCTCCTTACGCGTTTCGAAAGCAATCTTCGTCTCCTGGGCTTTCTGCTCTCTCCATTCGCAACCGTCTCGATATTCGCAAGTGCTTTAAGAAAATGTGAGTAGCCTTCGCGAAGCCAGATACTCGCAGAACTCACAAACAGCGACCAGACTGTGCGAGCTCAACACCCCTAGGAGGACGAATGCCAAACCACCATCGCAGAACATCTTCAAGGTGCTCATCGAGTCGGTTGTCATTCATGAAGAACTTTTTGGTACCCAGTATCATCGAGAAGCCAGAAGCATCTTCATCTGAAAATTCCCTAGTTCGATCAGGCAGAGTCTTGTCTTCGCCTTCTAAACTAGTTATCTCATCAGCTACTAGAGCAAGTATTAGTATAACTGGAGTGCTAGAAGGATGCTTCAAACTGACTTCCTTCGCGCTCTTTCATGACAATCGATTGTGTTTCGGAGTCGGGTATAATGCTGATGCGTGTGGGTAAGGAATCTTGCACTGCCAATCTCAGCTTAGGATCATCATCTGGAGCAGGGCTAGTGAGGTCAACAATCTCATCAAGTACGCTTTGAGGAGTAGGTGCATTCTTTGTGACAGCTTGAGTGACAGTGCCAGCCTCTTCGGCTTCCTGATTAATCGACCGCAAACTTTCTTCAATAGCGCGAGCTATATTCAGTTCTTCTCGGAGGGCAAGCACTTCCAGAGGAATATCGACTGCCTCGTTCCCGTTTTCTGGTTTCTTTTGCAGATTATGGGAAGATGTCTTCTCGACACTAGCTTTCCGATAGATGATGTGTAGTTCGGGATTGATACATCTTAGGGGTTCACCGCAACTCCGAGCCGAGTGGACCACAGAGACCCATGCCGCAACCATGGAGCACAGATCCACGTGAAAGTCTTTTTCGTCTCCTGTTGGCCAACCGATGTCTTCTACAAATGATCTGGAAAACGACCGATGCGGGTTGATGCCTTGCTTTGCCCATAGTGCATCAAAATCAAAGGTTTCGGGTAAGAGGAGTGCAGAGAGCATGCGATGATAAAGCATAAGTTGCAGTTGTGATGATACCGTATCTTCCTCTGGAGGTAGTGATGGTGCGCGACGAGTCTTGTAGTCGATGAGTGTTAAATCGTAGAACGTGGGTTGCGGGTGGGCGACCCTTGGGGTCGAATTTCCTGTTAGATTGGTATCATGGACTTTCTCATCAAATGAGAGCTGTTCCGGTATGCGAGTCTCGGGAATAGAGAAGAAGGTATGTATACATTGTTTGGATGGGGATGACAACCGACGCTGTTTCTTTTTAGCGGGAGACAGTCCAGAAGACACAGAACCGCGTTTGATGGGATTGTAACGTTCGTGTACTTCTGACGGAATACACCGAGTCACCTCATCCTGCCACATATTACATTAGGTGTTTACCTATCTGGGTGCGGAGATACCTACAATGATCCCGAAAACGACTTGTCCATGCGTAACTCCGAAAACTGGGAGTTCGCGCTGTAAATCGAGTTAGCACTAGGTACACGTCACCCACAATCAGGGAAAGTACCGTTCGGCCATCAAGAACCAATTGCTCCAAGCCAGCGGTGAGATTGAAGAGACTGATAGACAGGTCAGGCACGACGTGGGAGTAACGGTAACACATTCGTACCGCAAAGCCCAACGCTCTTCGTCAGTCGTTATACGTATGGGAACTATTTCTGGCCGCACTTCGCGCTCCAGAGCTTTATGAATAGACTAGCAGGTCAATGTCACTTCTTGTGCAATAATGGGGATAAGGACAATACATACTGCGCCTTTCTTGAGCGTTCTGTCGTTGTGCTGCGCTACCTTCTGTTGGACTTGGATTTCTTTACCGTCTCTTGATATGAAACTGGAAGGTCGCTTTTCGAGTGGTCTATACCGCTTTCCATACAGCCCATACTCATACTGCACTTCACACCTATGACCCAATGTAAGAAAGTGACGAAGGAACGACTTGGCGAACAAACCAAACAGGTGAGACGAGGTCCGTCACAGAAAATCCCTTCTTCCAGGAGCAGAACTGCTCATAAGGGTTCTTGCCTTGTTTCGGCAGGCGCATTCGAGAAACATGCACACTGGTAGGCTGCAGCGGCAGGCTTGTGCTGGCAGAGTGACACTTTTTCTCACTAACAGCACATTTAGGGATATCCTCAACAAGGAGAGAGTCAGTCAGGGACTCAAATGCAATATCAAGGGCAGGTCCGCCACCAAAGCTGGTGAGACTAGCTTTGCGAATACCTTGCTGCGATATTGGTAGGATTTCAGGACCGTCATCGAGTTTGTGCAGCAGATGATACGTGGCATCTGTATCGAACTGTACAAGTTGCTCCTCGGTAAATTCTGAAAGGTCGTAGTGTTCAAATTCGTCGTGAGACATGAAACTCGTTCGGTTTTGAACCCGGTTGGAAGACTTGAAGTGGACGACGTGTCGCGACTGCTGGAAGTCACGTGTTCATGTGGCATTTAGAGCAGTTCGGTTCCAGAAAGACGCGCGATAAGTTGTGCCCCTAATCTTTAGCCGGAAACTTCTCTGATGACAATATCGATAGCGACATCTGTCAAGGTTAACTCGGTGCGAAGAAGAAGAAGAAATGAGGGTTGACCCGTCAGTTTATTACTTTTAAAGTCTACGGATTGCTTATTGCCGATCGGCATAAAGAGTCAAGGTGACGCTAGGCCCTGCTAGGAGGTGTGGAGCGAATATTTCAATAGTCCACAGCCCAATGATATATAATAAAACCCCCAACAGTCTGATTGACAGTCTTCTACGTCCACCTCTCTTGGCGTTTCCTGAAACAGCGTGGTGTGAGATAACCACGCTAGTACCCCCTTCAACGTCATACTAGCTTCATTCTACACCGCTTCCTATCTTATATATTGCTCTGTCTGTCCTTTAGGTCCCGCAACCACCTTTCAGACCTTCCTTCCCCTTAGATCAACGGCCTTGTCACGACTAACATCACGATGAAATTATTTCTATTCAGTCTTATATTGTCACTTTCCGTCGTAGTGGTGTCTGGTCTAGAGGCTCGCGCCCCAACACCTTCAAAGAGATATGTAGTTCCCAATATCCCTCGGCAGCCAGCGCCTTCCAAGAGAGTCGTTGATCACGACTCCCCTTCCAAGCGATACTTGTACGAACGTACCCCCGCTCCCGGGCCCTCAGCCCGTTTTGTTGCTCGCGATCCTAGTCCATCAAAGCGCCTCGATGCTCGTCAGCCCGTTCCTTCAAAGCGGCTAGTTGACCGCGCACCGGCCCCGTCTAAGCGGCTAGTTGACCGTGCGCCGGCCCCGTCTAAGCGGGTTGCTGAGGACTCCGCAGTTCCGCAGAAGCGCAGCATTAATGAACAGCATGCCATGGTGGAGATGGACTCTCAAAGGGGGTTCTGTCTCGACGGGCTCATGGCTTGCCCGGTCTTGAGCACCCCTGGTCAGTTCCCTCAGACATTTGCTGAATGGGAAGCCGTAGGGTTTGAGTGTGTCGATTTCGCTGCGGATTTGAGTTCCTGTGGCGGCTGTTCTAGCCTTGACCCTGTGCAGTGAGTGATTGATCGTCACAGTTGCTACTGAGTTTACTTGGCTAACACCTTTTTTATATTTAGACACGATTGCACCAGTATTCCGCATGTTCAAGGCGTAGCTTGCATTACTGGAGAATGTCAAATTTCATCTTGCCAGCCAGGCTATTTGCTACAAAGTGATGGCCAAGGCTGCTCGCCAACGGAGTAGACACGTAGATTGGTCTGATGATGCTCACATACACCTTGATCTTCTCGTGCTAGATATAGACTTTTTTTGAACTACTACTTCTTACAGGACCTTCGACTCCGATTTCGTTGCTTACTTTTAACTACATTCGGTGCCGTGTCACGTCACCGCACATTACTAGTTTTACACGCCCTCGTTGTTTACGATGATTACAGTTTATCGATAGCCCATTTTGTTCGTGAATGATGGCGGCCGAGACCCGACAGTGTTGAGTCGTTCGTCATGCCTTCGCTTGTAGTTACCCGAGTCTTCGTTGTTTCAGATAGGTATTTGACGGTCTCACAGTCATGCGGTCCGAGTGTCATGTATGACGTGGTGATACCCCCTGAGACTCGGGGTGGCAGATGGGTTGGAGCATTTACGGGGTCCTGTGTTAGTTAGCCTCGGAACGGAAGTATTACAATTAATGGATGTCGTTCCACTTTTTAACACTTATGACCGGATTATGTACTAGGTTACTAGACTGGCTACCTTGTTTGACGGGCGCGCTTGCGTCTGACTTTTGTATCGAACCATCCCCGACGCAGTCGATAACACTCATCTCTTCTTTTCACGACTTCACGAACATCATATTTGCTAGCGGAGATGCTCACTGTTGAGCTGCGTTGACCTCATTTGTTCCAGAGCAGTTATATCCTTCGTTGACGTCGTCCGCCACACATCGCGTCAGTACCTCAGTTTGTCTGAGGCAACCACTTCACCCCACGCGGATGCCTTGTGATTTCTTTTTGCCTTCGACGCCTTTCAGACGCCGGCTTCACATTTTTCTTCGACTTTCTCCACTTTATTCGGTCTGCCCTTACTCGGAGAACCATACCAACATCTTCGTTCCCATGATCTTCATCATATTTGATAATTACGCATATCAACTTGGAGTCAAAACTGTGCTCGCAGGCATCCTCGCTTTACTCTTCGGTCTCATTGGATTTGTTGTGGTGAGTTTCCAGACATGCTCTAGAATATAGTTTAATTGAGGATTAGAGTATATTTGCTCTGGGAATAGTTTGGATTGTCCCTGCAATGAGGACGCGGACGCCGCCCTACCGGGAGTCAAATCATCGCAACCCAATATATCGCAGTCCCAAGGAGCCCCTTAGTTCTGTATTGATGTCCTCTCCAGAACTCATGTCTCATGTACTACCGCCAATACCTCCTGTGTCCATGACCCCCTCTCTTCGGCAGGTGGCGTCTTCTCCGGACCTGCATAAAGCCCCTTCTTCCAACGAGCGACCCTCCGCGAACTCGAGACATGTCTCATTTCATGTCGATACTCCGGAATTTTACATTCCCAGTGTGGCGGAGTCCGTGAACCCATCTCCAATGCCACCGACAATTCAGCGTCGCTGGCCACATACTCCCTTCTCCAAGCGTAAATCGACTGTCCCATGCTCACAAACGCCGTCACGGAGTGAAAGTAATACTGTCGCGTGCAATTACAGCTCGTCCGCGTCAAAGAGCAGTGGTGTGCACGACCTGCCACTCAAATGTTTCGACCAGCGTTGTGAATGTCACGGCTGTCAAAATAACGTCGGCTGTGATGAACATGGCATGATGAACCTACCTCAACTGGATTCTCCTTCCGAAGGATCATCTTCTACGCCCTCGTCGTTGACTATGTCTTTACGTTTACCATCTGTCCGGAAAGCCTTTATTGGAAGGCGTCGTCCAACAAGCGTTTCGCCGCGTACGCCAGCTTTGATTAATGTCAGTCCGAAGGAGCAGTCCGAAAAGCAAAAGCCTATACCCGTATCCCCCGGGAAGAAGCTGCCATCGTCTCCTACCTTCTCAACATCAGGCGAAGTCTATCGTGCAGAATATGTGAATCCTTTCAGGATGAAGAAGTCAAATATTAAACCTAGTGTGTGCCGCCGCCCCACTACTTGCACCGAACGAATATTAATCTACCACTGGCAGAATTTGAGGCTTCCAAGTCCAGTCGTAAGTCGAGGTTTTCATTCTCTGGTCCATGGTCAAGTCCCAAATCTGCGGAATTGTCGCCTGACGTAGACCCTTCTACAACATGTAAGCAGAACGTTCCTTCGGGTTTAAAGGGGTGATAACAATAGTTCTTGGTTTACTACAGCTGTTTTCACGAACTCGCCATCTGCATTTCGTAGGACATTCACGAGCCGCATCACTTCTTCCTTGAAGTCACCCACTCTTTCTTCTTCGACATTTGAGCTTCCATCTCCCTTGTCTTCACCGCAACCACAAGTAGACTTGCCGCAGTTGAAGGGCAAGACCACCTCGCGGTCTATCCCTCGTACACAACCATACGGTCCTCCTTGGAATGCTGTGATGCCAGGGCACGGTTATGATCTTGCCGGTGGTAGTCTGGATGACGTTCTTATTGAGGCACCACTTCGTCGACGATCCCAAGGGACTGAAAGCCGTAGGGAGTTCAAGTTGCTACCTCGTACGCGTGCACCGATAGATGCTTCTCAGGGCGAGTACCCGCCTGAAGATCTTGCTAATGAGCTAGAAAGGAGACTATCAAGTTGAAAGCTCATTTCAGGCGCTTCTGTCACGGTAACTCACAGCAAACTTCGAAATGCTTCGATTTTTCGTTGGTGAATCTGCTGGACGGTCGTAGGCCTTGAACAAACTGTTGATAACCCACCATACGATTGCACCAGTCAACATCTTCTGTCTGTTAGTTGTGGGTGTTTCTACGCTGCTTGAAGGCTGAAATGTTGATGCCTTTTCAGATGTATTTTTTTTACTTCAGGGTTATAGTACTGTATATCTCAGGGCATAGTTGATACCCTCCCCCTTGACACGCACGTTCTCCACGAATCAATATTGGCATGGCATGGGAATTATCGCAGCACACGTATCTACATTTTCGCAACAGCCTAATAGGATAAATAAACTATTTCAGTGCGAGTATATTACCGCTCCCTGTCTTAGTAAATGTGACCCCACCACTCATCCTTATCCAGTCAGGCCGTCATTGGCAAGCAGCGCGCTCATAGCGTTTGCCACCGCACTATGCTGATTGACGCCTAGCGTGGAACCATCTTCGATACATTGCTGTAATTGCGCATCAAAGAGACGTCTAAGGTTTCCCCATGTCAATGCAGATGTGATGCGGATGTGACAGAACAGGTTACCTGAGTTGGTTCACCAAAATTCCTATGCGGGGCCATGCCTTCATTTTTACGACATTGCCACCCTTTCCAACCGTGAGACCACCCGCAATGTGATTGATAGACACAGGTCCACCGAAGAGAAGCAATGCGTACATCGGAACCTAATCGCCGCTAAGTGGAGCAGCCGTTGAAATTTAAAAGTTACAAAATCGCGCACCTGAGTTGCTCCACGAATGAAAACCTTAGTAGTCATCTGTTTCTGGAAGTAGGCGAGGAACGGCGACTTCCACGCCGACTCTCCGAAGAGGACAGACGAAGGATGCAAAAAAACTCGCATATTTGTCAGATCGTGGATCTTGTACTCTTTTGCAGTATTTTGACGCTGAACAGTGCCCGCTTGCACTTTGTCGAATTTGATCGCTGAGCGCGGAAGATGTACTTGGGCAACGCGCGGCCACAAGCCACCAAGAATGACGGCTTTGATAATGTTTGTGTTGGTACTGTTTGCATTTAGTTCCTGAGAGCTCGCTGTTGCGGAGAGTGGGATGAACCCGAGATCTGAAAGAGAGGAGAGCAAGTCGTGACGTAATGAAGTGATCTCCCTGACAGTAGTGATTGAGATAAAATTCTGCAGGACACTCAGCGGACATTCCTGGTGTTCTCGCCACAGCGTAAAATCATACCTCTTCACAGAAATGTCTCAACGCAGTACGACTCTTGCCCTCAGACTGTAGGCGCAAGCATTCGCTGTACGCATTGACATCCGCGAGTAGATCACTCTTGTCTTCGCCAAAACGTAGTTTCGCCCTGCGTGTGCAAATGAGTCCTGCGTTGTGGACATCAGGGAGGAAATTTTACTGAGTAGCTTCATCCCTCTTATTCATTGGATTGACAAATATAGGCTTTGATGAGAGGCAACCTACGACTGTAAGAATTGGGTCCAAGCATTGGAATACAGTGCCAAGAACAAGCATCTGTGAGCGGTCGTCAAAATGGCACTTCGTCCTGATTCAATCTACTAACCTTTCCCAGTCGCAAGTCAACAGGGAGCATTGACTATAAAAGAACATATGTGCAACTCAGCATGAGATATATGTCTATGATTACGCACGATATGGCGCCCAAGAGCCGTCAAGCGGCCATCGGCGTCAATGGCACCAAGTTCCTCGAGAACATTCCAGGCCTGATCCATTGCAGATACTTCGGGAGGATCAATAGCTCGTTTCAAGAAATGCTGAACGAAGTTAGGTCAACTTTCGAAAATCATCACACACAGTCACTGACCTTCACATCCTCACTCTCGCGCATCACCTTCACGGTCAAAGAAATGCTCTCCAACGGTGTTCGTAGAATTTCTGGTATTGGGAAACGGCCCATTTTTTCTTCCTGCTTTCGGGTATAAAGCTTGTAGCAAACCCCTGGCTGCGTTCTACCGGCTCTGCCCCTACGCTGGCGGGCTGCAGCGCGCGTGACCCATTTTTCTTTTAAGACGGATAGACCGCTTTCTGGATCATAGCCTGTTTCTTTGACTTTTCCGGAGTCTACAACGTAGACCACATCTTCAATAGTGATGGACGTCTTCGAGACACTTAGCTACAGGAATCAACAGATAGAATGGACTGACCTCGGCAACGTTTGTCGCGGCAATGACCTTCCATCGTTTTGTATTCGCGAAAACCGCAAGTTGCTCCTCGTTTGACAAGTTCGCGTGTAAAGGTAATATCTCGGCAACATCGCCGAGCGCGCCTCGAATTGCTTCGATACAAGAACGAATTTCTTGAACTCCGGGAAGGAAAATCAAAATTGCACCTCGTTGTGATGTTGCAACTAAGTGCTGGACAACAGCAGTGATCAGCTACAAGAAATCAATGAGTTTACCGATCCAATCTTGCGATATAAGGAAATATAACCTGATAGTCGATCCTTTCCGCTCGTGTAATGTTTTGGATTGCAGATATCGCCTCTTCGCTGAGACCCCGGGAACTAAAATAATCCCTGAAGGCATACTTCTCTTCTTCAGATTCTTGTCTATTTGGTTTAGTTGATGCAGGCTTATAGGAAATTGATGAAATGTAGTCTTCGAGGTACCTGTGATCATTGGTTTTCAGTAGGCCGACGTTCGATCATTATGAGAAAAACAGCTCACAGATCCTTGACTGGGTGTGTAAAGCCCGGGATAGTCAACATCGGGGCGTTGTTGAAATATTTCACGAATGTTTCATGATTAATTGTTGCTGACATGAGTACCACCTTGAGCGTTGGGTGTTGCGTCAACATCTCTTTGAGTTCTAGAAGAAGGAAATCTCCATCCACAGAACGTTCGTGAACCTATGCGCAATCAGAGTCATTCGCTGCATTGTACTTAAGTTGTCATATACCTCATCAACGACAATGTGTGTGACGTCCTTCAGCCCATCCCCGGAACCTAACCTTCGCAAAACTACACCAGTCGTACAGAAGAGTAACTTCGTCGTTTGACTATGTTTGGTCTCTCCCCGCACAGTGTATCCAACTGAGCCGTCGTCTATCCGTTCTGAAGAAACCCGCGCAGCAACGGACACGGCAGAAATTCTGCGAGGTTGCGTGACAATAATCGAAGCTTCCGCTCCGTGCCCCGACATTATCAAAGAATCCAGAATGAATTGTGGGACTTGAAATTGATGCCTTTGAACATTGCACGAATGAGGATTGACCATAACTTACGCTGAGTGGTTTTGCCGCATCCTGAAAAAATGGACTGCTTTAACTAGGGACTGAAGACAGATCACAAGGCTCACCCGTCTCTCCAACTACGACAACTACTCGGTTGCGTTCGAGCAAGGACAGAAAGTTGTCCCTGGCAGCGAATGCAGGAAGGCGTTGGCGAACAGGTAATATCGCTGCATACGCCTTTGATTGGCACAATCTTTCAAAGTCTTTCTTGACCTCTGCATTTGATCGATTGTCCCCACGACGCGGCATTTTTTGTCGCACAACAGTTTCATTATGTCCAGCACGTAAGACAGCAGTAACGACAGTTGGAGGTGAAGCAGGCGAAGGCATCAAGAATTGAAGCACTTCCGACACATCTGGCGAACCGTCGGACTGAGCACGTGCCCACTGTTCCTCAAGAACCCGCATCGCTGCCATCAGAAAGCCTTCTCCTGCTTCAATGAACCCGACATGTTTCATTTCTTGCAATAATCCTGAGAGAAGATGAAGTCGCATGTATGGCGGGACAGACTTTGATGTGATATACACGGGAGGATAATTGTGAAAGGAGTGGTCAGAACAGGATGGGAGCAGGACATGTAGTTCCACAGGCGCGCTGAATAGAAGCATTGATACATGGTCCGCATCGAGAAAATGAGCGCCAAGAGCCTCGACTTCGTCAGGATTGCTTCGTAAACCATCCACGGCATTAGCCAGTATTATATCGTCCAGATTAGCTTGGGCACCCAGACCCCCACCTATGAGCCGGTGGTCCAAAGAGGCCACCAGCAGGTCCATATTTTTGACCGAACGCCGGTCAGCAGTACACTCCTTGACAATATGTGCAGGAAAACCCGCCTCTTTGATGATTTTCTCCTCCACCCATCTCTTTTCCAAGTCATCAGAGCCAGAGTGGCCGGAGACAATGAATGGATTGGAGGAGTTAGTTCCTGGTAAGAAGCGTTCGGGAAGGTCGCATTCTGGGAGATGAAGAACGAGATGTTCTATGCAGGCCTCCAGCGGGGACATTGAATTCAGTAGATTACTCCCCAGAGGCGAAGGTTTGGATAAAAAGGTCAACGCATTGCGTATTTGGTCGGACTTGAAACCCAAGTGACCGAGCTGTTGTGTAACGGCTGGTATAACCTCCACGGCCAATACAGACGACGCATAATCTTCATCGAAGTGCAGCGCATTTCCCTGCAATTTTTCATCAATAAGGTGTCTACCGTTAAAGGCACCTTAAGGTTCGAATACCTTCTTGACAACATCTTCCACCATATCCCGCAACTCGATGGCCATCCTCACCTCGGGGGCGTGCGCGAACTCCCGTGACGCCTGCATCGTGGAGTCTTTTGAATTTCCTTGTTGTCTACTTTGGGCTGCCTTCGCTTGTCTCTCATCAACTGCTCTGCGCGCAGCAAATGGATCGGCGTCATACATCCATTTCATGTGCTCAGGAGAATTTTTATGTTCTGCCGCTAGTTCGGCCCAGTAGTCGCGAGGTCCAGGGGGTAATACGCGATTGAGCTGGATCCCATTGCAGAACTGAGGGTTACGTATATGTTCAAGCCTACTCATCATGAAAGGCGCGAAAAAATACTGACACGATATAAAGCATATGTGGCACCCCAATGACGTGCTTCTAGCACAGTCGGTCTCAGATATGGTGGATGAGGCTCGAATCGGACACTTTCTGTCTGCGATGTTTTCTTATCCAACCGACTGATAATAACGACAAAAGACCAATTATTTCCATGTTTTCGCTTGGAGATTTTGAGCCAAGATAACAAGCTAACCTATTTATACTCACCGTTTCAACAGTCGGCTTGTCCCAGCCATTTTTTTGGCATCTAGCAATGGAGAGGTTAGCCGGAAATGAGTGGTATTATTGAATGGTCCTAATGCTCTCGAACGCAGGAAACACCATTTTCAAGTGCACCGGAGCTGCTAGATCATCATCAAAGGTGAAGAAGCATGTACCTTTCATGAAGTAAACTCAGAGGATACTTGGACCCAGGCGGGAAGAGTGGTTGTTCTTTCTCCGCATCAACTGACTGCGATGGCGACCCTGCGCCGGCGATTTTTGTAATCTTGGATGAATTTCCTGCATTCCCAGATTTGATGATGCTCTTGTGAGGGGGCATCAACTACAAATCAAACTTCTCGAGCGCCCAAGTGAGTAGAAAAAAGTAAGAGGTTCAATGAACATTATGTAAGCTCAGAACACCAAGGTTGTTCTCCCTCAAGTTCAACAACTCTAGCTCTCACCACGACCTTCACCACCTTGCTATGGCGGAGAATGACCTCTACAACCTTGAAGTACTCTCACTAGTCGCCAAAATTACCCAGGAGATAGACAACTACACTGGTATTAATGACAAAACTCTCGCCGAATATGTCATTGCTCTTCACGACCAATCTCAATCATTTCCCGACTTCAAATCAAACCTCAGCAATACTGGCGCTGAATTCCCTGACTCTTTCGTTGAGAATGTGGACCGTTTAATATTGAGCTTGCATCCGAAACACAAGAAGTCTAGTGCGATTACCAATGGCGCCCAGACAAATGGAGACGCTTTTGACAAGGAAAAGGACAAGCAGAAACGACTATTCCCTGGCCTCGCTGTGCCAGACAAGGAGGTGGCGAAGGATGTGCTCATGAAGGAGGTGGATGATATGATGGCTCAGTTTGAAGGTGTCGCGAAGAAGACAAAAACAGCAGATGAGGAGGAGAGGTCTGTGAAGCCGCAGCGAAGAGACAGGTCACGGTCACGTTCACCACGACGTCGTAGTCCAAGTCCTGACAGAGGTCGCAGGAGAGATGATTGGAGGGGAAGAAATGGAGATGCACGCAGGATTCATCTGGATGAGCGGCCAGTGTTATTTAAAATCTACAGTGGTCGAATATCAAGCCTCAAAGATTTCGGCGCTTTTGTGCAACTGGAGGGTATTGCAGGACGTGTGGAAGGTGAGCAAAGCGTCCTGGTGCTCAATCCTGTTTCGCTGACGTGCTTCTAGGAATGGTGCATGTTTCAAATATCCAACAGGGTGCGCGTGCCAATTCCGCTTCCGATCTCCTTAGCCGTGGACAACAGGTCAAGGTTAAGGTCATGAGTGTTGCAGGCAACCGTGTTGGTCTATCTATGAAGGATGTAGACCAAGTTTCGGGTCGCGATCTCACCCCTCACTTGCGGATCAAATCCGAGGCCGAGATGGAGGAAGAGCATCAGCGAGCAACTCGCGCATCATCTGGGGCTAACGCTGTACCATTACGCTCCAAGGATGAACCAACAACAACTCGATCTGCTAAACGTCTTACCTCACCTGAACGATGGGAGATTAAGCAGCTTATCTCATCTGGTGTCATTGATGCTTCCGAGTATCCTGACCTTGACGAAGACTTCACCAACCCTTTGGCTCGAGCAGAAGTTGAAGAGGAGCTTGATGTCGAAATCAGGGAAGATGAACCGCCATTCTTGGCTGGTCAGACGAAACGTACTCTTGACCTCAGTCCTGTGAAAATTATCAAAGCTCCTGATGGCTCCCTTAACAGAGCCGCACTGGGGGGTGCCGCTTTGGCTAAAGAACGACGCGAGCTTCGACAGCAAGAAACTAACGAGCAAGCTGACTCTGAAGCTCGAGATTTTACCGCACCATGGCTCGATCCTATGGCGAAGGAGTCGGAGAGAATGTTTGCTCAAGACCTTAGAGGAAATCTCAAGGACCAAAAAGCTGGCGAAGTGCCTAAATGGAGGGAATCAACCTTCAACAAGGCTACGACGTATGGTGAGATCACGAGCCTCAGTATACAGGAGCAGCGGAAGAATCTGCCCATTTACAAGCTTCGAGACGCCCTGTTGAAGGCCATTGAAGAGGTAAATCGAGTCTTTTTGTGCATTTTGGATGGTTTCTGACACTTTTTGTAGCACCAAGTCCTCATCGTTGTTGGAGATACTGGCTCAGGCAAGACAACGCAAATGACTCAATATCTCGCAGAAGCTGGCTATGCTGACAAAGGACGCATTGGCTGCACACAACCACGTCGTGTAGCTGCTATGTCAGTCGCAAAGCGTGTCGCGGAAGAGGTGGGGTGTCGTCTCGGTCAAGAAGTTGGCTATACTATTCGTTTCGAAGATTGCACGAGTCCGGAAACGAAGATCAAATACATGACAGATGGTATGCTGCAGCGTGAGTCGATAATTGACCCACTGTGCAGCCAGTACTCCGTGATAATGCTCGACGAGGCTCATGAGCGGACTATCTCAACTGATGTCTTGTTTGGTCTTCTTAAAAGTATGTTTGTTGTACTTTTATTTTAGCTGCTGCTTTCTGACGCATTACCTACAGAGGCTATCAAGAAGCGACCCGATCTCAAGTTGATTGTTACCTCGGCCACTCTGGACGCTGAGAAATTTTCGAAGTACTTCTTCGGGTGCCCGATTTTCACCATTCCCGGTCGCACATACCCCGTAGAGATTCTTTACACCAAAGAGCCTGAATCCGACTATCTGGACGCTTCGTTGATCACTGTGATGCAGATCCATCTCTCCGAGCCCCCAGGTGACATCCTCCTCTTCTTGACGGGTCAGGAGGAGATTGACACGTCGTGCGAAATTCTCTACGAGCGTATGAAAGCATTGGGTCCAAAGGTGCCAGACCTTATCATCCTCCCTATTTATTCTGCCCTTCCCTCCGAAGTACAGTCTCGCGTCTTCGAACCTACCCCTCCTGGTGCCCGCAAAGTTGTTATTGCCACCAACGTTGCAGAAACTAGTTTGACTATTCCTGGGATTTACTATGTCATCGATCCCGGGTTCTCGAAGCAAAATGCATATGATCCGCGACTAGGAATGGATTCATTGGTGGTTATGCCTATATCCCAGGCACAAGCACGACAGCGCTCCGGTCGTGCTGGTCGCACAGGTCCAGGGAAGTGCTACCGTCTATACACAGAGGCTGCCTATCGAAACGAAATGTTACCCACATCCATTCCTGATATTCAGCGGACGAATCTTGCCCATACTATTCTAATGCTCAAGGCAATGGGTATCAATGACCTCCTTAGTTTCGATTTCATGGACCCACCACCGGCACAGACCATGCTTACTGCATTGGAGACATTGTACGCGCTTTCGGCATTGGATGACGAAGGTCTTTTGACACGCTTGGGCCGCAAAATGGCTGACTTCCCCATGGAGCCGCCGCTCGCGAAGATGCTTATCGCCTCTGTCGAGCTTGGCTGTTCTGAAGAGATACTGTCCATTGTGGCCATGCTATCCGTGCAAACTGTCTTCTATCGCCCCAAGGAGAAACAAGGGCAAGCTGACTCTAAGAAGGCGAAGTTCCATCAGCCAGAGGGTGATCACCTCACGCTTCTGACGGTATACAATGGATGGAAAGGCGCGAACTTTTCAAATCCTTGGTGCTACGAAAACTTCATCCAGGCAAGAAGCTTGCGCCGTGCGCAGGATATTCGCAAGCAGCTAGTGGGTATCATGGATAGGTAAGGGCAATTTCTTAGTTTTGGCTTCGTAACGCTAACATATATTCTCAGATACAAGCATGATATTCTTTCGGCAGGAAAGGATTACAACCGTGTGCGGAAGGCAATATGTTCTGGTTTCTTCCGGAACGCAGCTAAGAAGGACCCTCAAGAAGGCTATAAGACGCTTGTCGAAGGAACACCAGTATACATACATCCTTCCTCTGCTCTCTTCAACCGCGCCCCTGAATGGCTGATCTACAACGAGTTGGTGTTGACGACTCGGGAGTACTGTCACAACGTCACCACCATAGAGCCGAAATGGCTCGTGGAAGTTGCACCTCAGTTCTTTAGAGTTGCCGACGATAACAAGATCAGTAAGCGGAAGAGGCAAGAAAAGATCGAACCGCTGTACAACAAGGTATGCACAAATGTCCATTGGAGGTCTAGATCTGAGGCTCACACATTGACTAGTACGAGAAACCCGACGAATGGCGACTATCAAAAGTCAAACGGAGTGCACGCTCGGTGCGTATTCAGTTTAGATGCCGGTGTAATTCTGTACTAATCCTGCCTGTAGAGTCAAACATTTGGTTAAAACCTGGCATATCACTTGTTGGACTAGTGCACGCATTATTTGTAGCTGTACAGTATAATGTCGCCGTTACCAGTCTGGTACAATTTTGAATTCGGCGTTCAATGTATTACAGGATTAGAACACTTGGAAGTAGTTGGTGGTGGTGGTGGTGATGATGATGATGATGATGATGATGATGATATTCTAATGCTAATTGGTGATCACCAGACATTGCGCGATGACTTTGCCATCCATGTGGGGAACCATGATAATGAAAGTCTCGAATACTAAGAACAGCGATTAGCTTTTTGTGTGCAGTTCAAGTTCGAAGATGAGGACCCACTGGTATATTTGCATGAACGAAAACACTAGCCCACAAATCGCATGGCATCAGCATCGATGTAGTACTTTGCAACCTCTCCCGCCTTGACCACTGGTGCTGTTGGATCCGGAACCAACATGAATGATTGGAAGAAGACTCTAGGCTGTCCGTCTACAGATTTGGCTGGTGTGGACACTGGATTACCGGCAGGGCCGCGTCCATGTGTGACATTTCCAGAGACAGTAACAAGAAGTGAGGGGGGCTGAGAGCCTGTAGGGTAGCGTGAGTGTTTCCGTCACTGCAATGCAGGACACCACAAACAGACCTGGTATAGGGTGGCAATCATAAGACTGCACTTCATGCTTTGTAGTGGGCATGTCCTGAATAAGTTTCTTCACACCCTCAGCCCCCTGGCATGGATTCCCATTCCATGTCAACGTCGACGAGGAACGATAGAATTGAGGGAGGTCATCCACCCTTGTAGGGGAGTCATACGTGGTGTAATACACACGCGTAAACGCGTCAGCTGCCCTTGTCGCGATCTCGATGCTTGTAAAGTAAATCAGTTTCATACCAGAAACAGAAGGGGCGAAGCACCTACTCGTTGCGAGTGAAGGTTGTAGT
The DNA here is from genome assembly GCA_001658105.1 of Rhizopogon vinicolor AM-OR11-026. Classification (NCBI taxonomy): domain Eukaryota; kingdom Fungi; phylum Basidiomycota; class Agaricomycetes; order Boletales; family Rhizopogonaceae; genus Rhizopogon; species Rhizopogon vinicolor. The sequence continues at coordinate 36,043 of KV448197.1, read as the reverse complement.
TGTGGTCATGGTTTTAGACTCAGGAGTGACGCATATCATGTACAAACAATTCCGTTCATCAGTCCTGCTATGCCATTTGGTGAGGTGGTATGTGGTGCGCCAGGAAGTGGTAAATCGACATACTGCTATGGCAAGCACCAGCTGTTTACTGCATTGAACCGCCCAATTTCCATCATAAACCTCGATCCAGCTAACGATAACATTCCTTATCCATGTGCCATTGATATTGCTTCATTAATCACTCTCCAGGATGTCATGGACGAGCACGGTCTTGGTCCCAACGGGGGCATGCTATATTGTATGGAGCACCTAGACGCTAACTTCGATTGGCTTGAGGCACGGCTGAAAGAGCTGGGACCCGACGCATATGTGTTGTTTGACATACCTGGTCAGGTCGAGCTTAGTACGAACCACGAGTCGCTAAAACACATAGTGCAACGGCTAACAAAGATCGGGTTCAGGGTACGTTCTATGACAATTTATTTGCTGTTGGGACTCGCTGAACAATGCTAGTTAGCTGCCGTCCATCTCTGCGATGCGCACTATGTAACCGATGCTGCAAAATACGTATCTGTACTCCTCCTATCCCTCCGGACTATGCTACAACTGGAATTACCGCACATCAATGTTATGTCGAAGGTTGACCTGATAGCTCAATACGGAGACCTAGGTACGTCTGATGCGGCGTTATAACATATTCGTCTCTCTGACCTTGCTTGTAGACTTCAATCTCGATTTTTACACAGAGGTCCAAGATCTCTCCTACTTGGAGAACGTGCTAAACACTGCATCTCCACGATACGCCGCTCTCAATATGGCATTTTGCTCTGTAATCGAGGACTACGGCCTTGTGGGATTCGAAACACTAGCAGTTGAGGTACGATAGGATATATTATATGGTTCGTACATTTATTGAATTCCTCGTTTCACAGGATAAAGCCTCAATGCTCCACCTAACTCGCGCTATCGATCGAGCTACAGGATACGTATTTGTACCGTCACGCGACGCCCCAGCACCAGAAGGGGCACTCGAAGCTTCTTCTGTTCCTGCATCTGCGAGGCCCAACACCTTTTCACTGTTCTCATCTGCAGCGGGCGCAATGGCAGGTAACGTGCGGGATGTGCAGGAACGATGGGTCGACGCTCGTGAACAATGGGATGCATTTGAGCGCAAAGAGTGGAGGAAAGAAGGGGAGAACATAAGGGAAGCGAGCGAAAGGGAGAAAGTGCAAGCTGAAGCGAGGGGGAAGAACAGAATCAGGGAACGGAAATAGGTGATCATGAAGTGTGTAGGTTAACCTATCAGAAATTTGTGAAATCCATGCCAATCTGTTGACTCAACTTTTCCAGATGGGCTGTCTGATCTTACATTAACTATTTGCGATTCCGATAACCACGGCGTAGATAATGTATTTCAATAAATATTACGATAAGAAGAAAAAAGATGGAAATATATACCTGACGTGTGGGGTACTTTTTATTGAAGTGTACAAACGCGTCGTCCCGACGACGGGAGAGCCGATGAATGACAGGATCTTCCAGTGGAGAAACCGGACCTCGTGTTCTTTCCAACGTCGTTGTCGCAAGATCCAACCTTTCACGCCTTTTCGAAGCTTGGGAGTAACCTCCACAAATATCTACGCATATTGGAGATGAGCGAGAGCGAAGAACCCATGTACGAAGAGGCACTGAGGCAGTGGAGGGAAAAGTGGAGATGGGTGGGGGTGGGGAAGGGTGGGTCAATATGGGGTCCGTGAAGGTGAATTCTGAGCCTGGGTTGAGAGAGAGTTGCTTAGTTGCGTTACAGGCTACTGCGAAGAATGACCCGTCAATGGCGACACGCTTTCACTTCGTTCGAGACTCGAGAGCACACTCTGCATGGCACTGTTACTGGCATGGAGAGCATGCGTATCATGTCAACTTATGAAGATCAACTAGACCGCCTCTTAGTGCCCTTCAAGGATGCGAAGGTAAGGGAATATAATCTGCATATCGCGGTGGCCATCCATAGATTGCTCTCCTTGAGTGGTCGGAGGCTGCGCATGATCTTGTCACCATTTCGATACATGTGTACGAGCGAGCGCCTCAGATGGTATGTGCTTATGTTTATCACCACGCACCAAAATAACTCGTTCACAGGTTTCATTGGACAATCCGCTTTTTAAAACAGAACTGCGTGCAGTTCGTTGTCGCGATGTGCAGCGTTGTCTCTTCCAAAAGATGCATTCGCCATTCTTCCGTTCTTCCAGACTCAAGCAGAACTAGACATAATGGAGCAGGAACAAAACCACGCACGGTTTGCATTTATTTAACTTCTTGCGGCCTCATTCAAACATTCGACAGGGACGTACCGTACTCGCCAAGTTTTGTGGACATATGGTCGGAACGACTAAATTTGGAAAACTCCTATCTCATTCTACACCAGCCGCCATGGGAACCACTGTCCGATGCCCGGGCCAAGCTGACCGTTGGTGTTTTCGAGTGCATGTTTGCCACTTTATACTGATCGATCTGTGTTAAATTCTTGCCCTCCGAGCTATCGTAATTGCTAGCCATGATGCTCCAACAGATTCAGATGCCAGGGACGCTTACGAGTCGATATCAGCTTATACGCCCGGAATGAAGGGCAGAGTCAGCGACAAGAGAAGAAATTTACCCATTCAGAAATCTCTGAGAGCTGTTTGGACCAGTTTCTCCAGAGGACAGCAATCAAACCTTTACTATTTCACCACTTTGAGACAGAACTCTCCAGTGTACTTATGAACCTTGCTGATCGCTATTCTGGTGAATATGTTATTACTGCGGACCTAGCTCTGAATGTAGTACTTATGCTTGTTCCGACGTGCGGCGCGTAGTATGTATTGGGCAAGCAAAATCACCTCCGGAAGCGGAGTTGAAAACAAACAATTCCGAGAAGCCCAGGAAAGTTGGAACAACTCCCGCAACTCCCAACTTAATGACTAAAAGTACCCAACGTCCGGGTATACCGGTACTGCATTGCTACCATCACCACCATCGTGTCCTAGTTAACCTATAAATTTATAGTAGATCGCGCCCGCAGCTAGCCCACGGAGGTTGCCTCCCACCACCATCATGGCAGACCAAATTCGAGTCGTTAGCCTCAACTGCTGGTACGTTACTTACCTGCGCAAATGCGGTGGGGCTGATTACATCCGTGATGTAGGGGCTTGAAGTATGTTTCCAAAGATCGGCATGAACGAATTGCAGCAATAGCTAGTGCTCTCGCCCATTCAGACTACGACATCATTGCTCTCCAAGAAATATGGGTCGAGGCGGACTATAATCAAATCCGGCAGAGTGTCGCTCCTCGTTTGCCCTACGCAAAGCTATTCCATAGGTATTCTGTGTTTCTTGTGTGGTGGATGCATCACTCACGCTATCTTAGTGGTGCTCTCGGTGCTGGACTTGCTATCCTCACAAAGTGGCCTATCATTTCCACCAGCATGACACCATACTCACTCACTGGCGAACCCACCGACGTCTTTGGAGGAGACTGGTTTGTGGGAAAAGGAGCTGGGAGCATGACGGTTATGCACCCTGTTCTTGGACAGGTCCAACTTTTTGTCACGCATGTAAGCCCACTAACACAATTGATCTCTCGTTGTTACTAACAGACACAAGTTCTGTGCCAAGGGCGGAGAAGAAGGTCCTGAGTACAACAGGACGTATCGCCTTGTAAATGCTTGGGAGTTTGCGAAAGTCACACGGCAAGCCGCCGAAATGGGACGGTATGTCATTGCCGTGAGTTCTCTTTAACCTTCAAATCTTCTCAAACATCGCTGATGCACAAATAGCTCGGTGATTTTAATAGCATCCCAACGAGTCTTCAGATGAATGTCGTCCTGAATCATACCGGGCTAGTTGATTCGTGGGCAGCTTCTCATACCCACATACCCCCTCCCTCTGGGATGTTGTCACCCATAGAGGGTGTCGTCAATTATGGAGTCACTGCTGATTCGCCTCTTAACTCATACCGTGACTCAGCACCTTCTTCTTCACCGATTGTTCGGAAATATCAAGGCAAACGCCTTGATTATATCTTGTTCCGGCATCCCATCCCTGGCGCGACCAACAACCACTTACCCCGATTAACATGCCGAGATAGCAAGGTTGTCTTCACTAATTCCATCCCCGGCAACTCGTGCTCGTACTCTGATCACTTTGGTGTCGAGGCGACCTTATTCATTGACACCCAGGCGGATGCTGAAGATGATATGGCGTCACTGAAGGATGCATCAGCAGTGTGGTCCGACACTCCCTCTGAACTCTCATCGAGTACCATAACCGAGATGGTCGGCACCTTGAACATATCCTACAGGATGTCGCTACAACGTTCTCGCAAGGAACTGACTATCTTTGGCTCGAGCATCTTGCTGTTGATTGCTCTCATCATCGGATCCGCGTGGGTTGTTCTTCCCTGGCTCAATCCAGTCTTCGTGCTATTTATCATTTACTTATCGTGGCTGGCCACGACTAAGCTTTACGAGGGCTTTGTTTTTGGTAACTGGGAGCGGAAAGCTTTACAGAATGTTACAGAAGAGCTCGAGCTTTATGAGAAGGCCCTAGCAACGCAACCACCCCGGTACTGATATTATATGTAGAGCACGTTGTTATTTGTGTATCTCGTACTATGGACTATTTACTTCATGGAATATTTACTATTTGTGACTAGACAAGTTGTCTTCTGCGCTAAAGCCCGACAGACTTCCAGGATCGGTAGAGAATACAGCATTGTTACGCGGTAGAAATGGAATGGACTATTTGCTACATGTATCTGGATGGAAGAGAGCTATACCAAGTATGTAGTCGAGGCAACGGATGTCATACCGGCCCAAGGTTTTGCGAAAGGGATATTGGAGAGACTGATGCTTGGGTGTGGGGATTTGTAGGGAGATGAAGGATGAGGCGGTGTTGGTGATAATGTGAAATTTTTGTGACGAGTAGGCAACTCTTCCAGAGACTGGGGCACTACTGATCTATCTGAGAAAGCAGAGAAAGCGGACTGCATTCGGCGAAGTGCTGGGGAAGACGCCGCATGCCGAAGAACTCGAGATGCATCGGGGACACAAGGCGTAGTGGGTTCTAATTCGCTATCACTGGAATTAGGAGTTGGCGCCAAATCCAGCCAAGTACAACCCCAGCTTGGAGGCACTCCTGGATTCAGCTGTTCTTCGTAACAGGCATCATCAACTTCTCGAGCCATGTGGTCTTGAACTTCTTGCCATCCCAAGTTAGTCTCCACACCATCGCCTCGGACAACCCGGACGTTATCGTTATCCGTATCGTTTTCAAGGCAAGACTCGGTGAAATTGTCCAAAACCTGAGGCATGTTGCGTTGGATGTGAGCTAACCTGTGCCGCACGAATTCACGACACGACAAGAAGGCAGTCGTCGCAACATTCAAGAAAGGGAATGCCTGAAAAACATGAACCTTAAGAGAGTAGTGATGAGTGAAGTAAGCGAGAAGATTAGCTTGAACTCACAGCATCCTCGTAGGTCTCCAACTGAACCTGAACGCCGGCCAGTGTGGCTTTGTGTGAGAGAAGCACAATCTCATCATGCAGAACCTCGGCGTCACCACATTGTATGAGCATGGGCGGTAGTCCATCGAACTTGCCAAACAGTGGGCTAGCGTATGGGTGGGTGATGTACTGCTCTAGTCCATCGCCTAGATACATCACAACGGGGTGCAAGTGAGCGTTTGGACCGGGCGTAGGGATAATATCGTAGCCGGCATTAGTATCCCATGATTCGCAGCTTAGGGTTAAGTCTGTCTTTATGTCTGAGAGAACGCAGTAAACGTGAGTCATCTATACCCACCGACCCAAGGTGAAAATAATATCGCGCCGCCGGGAAGAGTGTACCCGTTGTCTCGTAAATAGAGCAGGAGTGCGAGGCATAGTGCGCCGCCCGCACTATCGCCAGCTACGACTAGATTTTCTGGCGGCACTCGCAAGTCATCCGTCAGGCGGAAGTAGGTGTTAACTACGTCATGCAGCTGGCCAGGAAAAACTGTTTCCGGAGCGAGCCGATAATCGACAGCTTGGATTTTGATGAGGCATGTAGGCGCGAGCTGTGATCATGAGACTCACCAAATACGCGCGCATTGGAATATTTAGACAACGGTATGGTCAGCATCCTTTGCGCTGCAGCACTAGACGAATAATATGCTCCTGAAAACAAAATCAGAGGCAGTACTGTACAGGAAAGCGCAGGGAACTCACCACCGTGGATGTAGAGTATGACTCGAGATTGCCCTTTTCGAAGATCATAGTCAATTTTTTCCTCCATATATGGGACCGGTTGGTGGGTAGACTTGTAATCTGATTGCAGAGATTGCCAGAGTTTCTTCCCAATTATCCACTCCCCAGAAAGTTCACGGGTTCCGTCTTCCATTGCGTCCAAGGTCTCCAGTATGCCACGGAGGTTGCGCTTAGACACACGAAAGGTCACTGGAGTGACTAGAGCATCTGAGGGTAATGGGACTAGCCCTCCAATATCCATTGCCTTGCGAACCATAGCCTATGAACCTTGTCATCACCAAAGTCGCGGACAGCATGAACGACACCCACAATGTCGGCCAATGCAGAATGCCTCGAAACATCTCGCATAAGGCTGGTAATGATAGTCATCTCAATACCCCATGATTTTCTGCGCGGGCCCCACACGTGATGAGATATAACATCAAGAGCGAGAGATGATGCTGAATGCACGATGTCAACGCCCAGGTTGCAAGAAGTCGAACACTACTCGATGCTTACCTCTGTTGAATGCGAAGACAGGATATTTCCATGCATCCCAAACCTTCATAGTGAAGCCATTCGTTGCTTTGAGATTCCGGTCAATTCGGGCAGATGCTGGGAGGACACCGGGGCAGTCATAATCCCGCAGAAGAGTTACGATTGATGGTTTGGTGGTCACCACCGGAGAATTAGCGTTGGATCCATCATATAGAAGTCGTAATGAATCCCGAAACATCTTCAGCGGACAACACTATAACTTCAGGAACTGATCAAACAAATGAGGGGTTGGTGGATGAGTGCAATTCGTGAGTATGACGAATTGAATGTTCAGAGGGATTGTACATGTGCTGATGACATGAGCGTCCGCTGTGTTATTCATCAACCGCATATTCCGAGGAGCAGCTCCAATTACACCGAATTAAAGTTTCGATCACAATGATCCGATTCGTTGTCACGTGACTGGGGATGTGGGGAATCACAATCATTAATGAATATGCTGGAATCTTGCTTCCTAGCACTCTGTCCATGCACTTGCACCTGGGAGATGTTTTACGATGAGTCGATGGATTGGCTGAAAGGTAGAGGTTCAAAAGTGACCATCGTAATATGCATTACGTGATGTTTTTTAGTTGCGGAAACATCATTGCCACATGACCTTGCAAGGTAATAAGGACCACAGAAAAATCTCCATGCTCGTAGTATCCCACTCTAATAGTCATCGCCTCGACTAATAACCTCTTTAACGGTGGGTCGAAGAAAGATTGTATGCTCCTATAAGTGATTATAAGCGACCAATCTTCGAGGAAAGCGATTTAGAAGGCGTACGAATTGCGCGGTCATGGAGCCCCTAGCATCGCAGAGGGGTGGATAGTCTTGAACGATTCCTTGTTGCACTAGATGGTTAAGCTGAGGTTGGAACAATTAATACGATGGGTCGCCTATCAAGTCGCGTGACCTACCGCCAGTAGATATTTGCTTTCACCAACGCGATCCAAGTAACGTCGGCAAAATGGAAGAGTTCCGAAGTTATGAGTGATCGACTTTAGCAGTGACTTAGCAGAGGTTAGTCTTGCATCGTATAAATGTCAAAACTTGTCAAAATGCAGGAATAAAAGCAACTCACCTGAGGGGGACGTGGGGAGCGTCAATGATCTTTGCGTAATGCGAGCATTCGCCCTGTTATTGAGATCAGCTACAGATGAATTAATCTGCCTTAAACCAAACTTACGCTCTCCACCACACGTCCACGACCTGTTGAGCCGAAGGTTTCAACCGCGAAATACTCGCCCTCCTCCATCTTCGTTTGATCATCGTTCTTCACGAGTTGAACTGATTTACCACCGTGTATCTGGTAAAGACCTATAGAATGCCCACTAAGGTTTTCTATCGACTTCACTGAAGATGTGTCAAAATGAATCCGAAATACCAGAGGAAAGATGAATACCTGGATATATTTTTCCATTGACCTCAACCTCATATGACTCCATAGTTTCTTGGATGGCGCCTCCAATTTCTCCCAAGCGCACATCAATACCGGATTCCTAATTAATATACGTTGCCTGTGACTTGGAGTCAAAATATAAAGCTGGACTCGGCTCACCCTAACTCCAGTATCAGTGGCAGCCTTAACAGCTTCAATAAGCTTATCGTAAGTGGGCTCAAAATTGAGCGTGAAAGCAGAATCGACTATGCGTCCTTTCACGTGCACGCCTATATCGATCTTCAAAACATCACCGCTCTGAAGAACTGATCATCCATAAGCAGCGAATCCATCTAGTAAGCACATACACACCATTGGTGTCCCCAGCATTTGGCGTATAATGAGCAGCGCAGTGATTCAAGCTGAGTCCAGTCGGAAAACCAATGCCGGATTCCAATCCATTTTCCTCAACAAGCGCACGGCTACCATCTTCGATGAAGTTCGCGATTTCGGTCATAGTCATCCCAGGACGTATGTATTTCCTTGCGCTTTGTCGAACCTGTCGATGGACCTCTGCGGCACGACGAATGCTCTGATATGTGATCTCTGGGTCTTCCATTGCCATTCTTTCGTCGTAGCGCTTCTCTTCAGATGTAGTCCTCCATGCATTGCTGTATGCAAGAAGTTGACGATTTCAACACGGCATAAAACGACTGCAACACGCACTCATCCTTGTAGGGCTGTATCTCTCCCTCCGGGTAGACACCATTGGGGAATATCTTAGACAGACCAACTCGTGGAGGATCTGACTGTTGTGCCTTTTTCTTCTTAGGCTTCTTCTTCTTCTTCTTTTTCTTAGCCCCCTCTGCAAAAGAATATAATGACGGTCTCAACATCAACCTTCTAACTCACCTCCGCCGCCCGCAATCTCTTCTACAACGTCATCCTCTTCGCCATCATCTTCGTGTTCCTGTGTTACGATTTCTTTCTCCTCAACTTGTGTCTTGTCCTTGGATGGCATCGGTGTATTACCCTAGTCTTGAAGTTTCCCTTAGCCAGACCTAGAGAAGGAGCAGGGCGGTGGTAATATGTTTTGCGGTGACTCCCTGAAGCTGCGCGTGAGAGGGGTCAGGAGCCATTACGGGACAAAAAGAGGGGTCATCATATTGGTGCTATTTGTGGTTCTTGCAACGTTACATAACAGTACAGCTAAGTTACAAGTCTCAGGTGAAGCGTACGCATCAAGCTCTACATCTCCTCCGAGTGAACCCAAGTAGTGAATGTCAAAATTTTATTGGCGCAAAGAGAGATGCGCATAAGAGCGAGACAGGCCAACAAATACATAAGACTACACAACAATATTGATACAGACAAGGAATTATGCTCCGAACCCGTAAAGTGTGCGACCTGAGCGCTTCAAAGCATAGACAACATCGAGGGCAGTAACAGTTTTCCTGTGCGATGACAACTTAACGAAACGTAATACACCCATTGGATAAACAAGGGCTCACCGTTTAGCATGTTCTGTGTAAGTAACAGAGTCGCGAATAACATTCTCAAGGAAAATCTTGAGTACACCTCGGGTTTCTTCATAAATCAGACCGGAGATACGCTTGACACCTCCACGACGTGCCAAGCGCCGGATAGCCTACGGATGAAGCGTAAGTCCAAGTGACATTATGAACTCGAGTAGGAGGACATACGGGTTTCGTGATACCCTGGATGTTATCACGCAAGATCTTGCGGTGACGCTTAGCACCGCCCTTGCCGAGTCCCTATTGTACCCAACATATTGAGCTCTGCAAGATTCAGAACGTGGCTCGAAGATGCGTACCTTGCCACCTTTTCCACGACCAGACATGTTTCAAGAGTATATGTGGGTTGGTAGAAGAAAATAAAAGGATCCTCGCTTCGAAGGTTGCGAATGATAGTGGTGGTCAGGAAGGAAAGGGTTTGTTTGCCTCCACGCGTTTCGCGTTTGTTTATTGCATTTCACGCATCACGTGATACAACTATGGCCGAAATTCACATGCACAAGGTTGAATCCATCTTATCTTCCTTCTAGTACAGAAGACTACGAATCCATTGAAATCAGGACTTGGGACTTAATCGCACCATGTCCACAGGCGGTGAAAGTGTAAAGGAGTTCCTTTCATCGGTATTACCAGTACCTGGGAATAGTCGCGTAGAAGATGAGCGTTTTCAACGGCCGTTAGTGACCCTCACATTCGCTCAATCACTGGACGGGAAGATAGCGGGCAAGGGTGGCAAGCAACTTATTCTCAGCGGTCGAGAAAGCATGCTCATGACACATTGGTATGGCATCAATTTACAGCTCAGAGATAGACCATCCCTTACTATTCCCAAGGCAGGATGCGCACCAAGCACGACGCGATTCTAGTTGGGATCGGCACCGCGCTAAATGACGACCCCCAGCTAAATAGTATGTTCAAATCCTCGTCTGTTCGTTTGACTCATGTAGGTGCAACAAGGTCGCCATATCCCCGAGCACGAAAGGCCGAGCCATCTGCCTCGACCCGTGATACTCGACGCAAGTCTGCGCCTTAGATCAGACTGCAAGCTGCTCAGAAATTACCAAGAAGGAAAAGGTCGCCGTCCGTGGGTGATTTGCGATGCTAACTTGAACCCCGACTATGCTGGAAGAAAATCCACCCTCGAGAACGCTGGAGCGAGGGTGATAGGCGTGCGTTCAGAGGATGGTAATAGCATTATGTCCTGCCGTCTTGCATAGGTCAAACGAACATCTTTAGGTTTCATTGTGATCCCGGACCTATTGAAGGCTCTCTATACCTATGGCGTCAAGACCCTTATGGTCGAAGGAGGTGCAGCCGTCATTGGCTCTTTCTTGGCGGAATCTGCGCGCGCCAAGCCTAGTACTATCATTGACACACTCATCATCACAATCGCTCCAACGCTGGTTGGTGACGAGGGAGTCGGCTACGGGAAGGGACTCTCGACGGAGCAGGTATTTTCAATGTTACGTTCATGCATAAACAAGAATTTTCACTTCAATCCTAGACTCACTCCTTGAAGCACATCCGAACAAAGATAATGGGGCAAGATGTTGTCATTGTCGGTGCATTATAGTAGACTTTGAGCAAGCGTTAAGCAGCTCAGCCTCGATGCAGATGATGCCTTGTTTCTAGTGCAAAGAACTCTACGAAACTGTGAAATGATGTAAAGATAAGTACTAGTGATAAAATAACGAGGGTATGAAAGCTCCAGTGCGTGGTACAAATATGGTCGAAACCCTAGATGCTGATATTGCAGGACGTTTAAGCTCGGAGACTATACAATCTATCTGCGCAAGAAGGCGATATTGCCTTGTGCACGGTCGCATTTACTAGCGATGTGGGTCGCTGCTTTAAGCGCTCTTTCGACAAGAGCACGTGAAGGAGAAGTGGGTGGAGTATTCTCCAAGAGATCTATCCTCACGAAGATCAAGACGAGAAGTTATAGAATGAGAACGAGGCATACCTTGATACATCAAAACATATCTCATGACTCTCTGTGTTGGTTGAATTGCAAGATCCCGCACACTTGGGCTCCGAGTCGGAGACCCCCTCTTGGAATCATCTGCACGACCATCCTTCTCGTCCACCGAGTTGACTCCAGGACTACTTCGTTCTGTAGTGGAGGATTCAACACTGCCGTCGTTAGACACCTTCCGGTAGTGTCCATCGGTCCGTTGTCTAATCCTACTCCCTGTTTCACTCGTGAAAGATCGAATAAGCGGAAGAGCGGTTGGGCTAGCGGGAGGAGAATGACCCCTTGACCTCCCTGGCACAGGGAGGAGGGGAGAACCTGTGGAGAGCAAGAGTGACTTGCGTCGACGCCATTTCGCCTTTATGCTGGCTGAGTCCGTTTCCTTACTGGGGCTATCAGTGAAGAAGTTGCCTGCCACGCTACTCCACGAAACCATAGCAGCTTCAATATTATCTTCGCAAGCCATGAAGGCAGTGGATACGCCCCAAGCGGATGGGTCGTCAAGGAAGGCCTTTAACAACGCTTCTGATACTCGTATGAGGTCAGGAAGGTACGACAACATTAGCGGGGGCGGTGGGTTCGCTGTCTGAATATATATACTTCAGCTGACATCCCCTTGAGATGCCATGTTTGTGACGAACCTGTCCTGCCAGGAGCGCCTTAAGGGCTTCTTGGTATTTTCTCTCCGTCCGGATGATTTCCCGAATGCAAAACAATGCCTTTCTTGCGGTATGCCAAACAGCAGCATCATCCGAGTCCACAGAGTCCAACTCGGTATCATCCAGAATTACAGAAGCCGGTAAGGACTGCTGTATGAGTTCGTACTCCTCTGATTGGCATGTCGCACTTGAGTTACTAGCAGAGTACTCTCTCAACTGAAATTCTGCAAATCCTCGCTTGGACGAAAGTGGTGTACCGGCTAGACCAAGACTAGTGGTCATTGGGGGATGCTTGTCCTTGCGCGTACCCTGTCTTCGGATGATTTCAAGCCGTTCAACTACGACTTCATCTGGTAAATTTTCGTCCACTGCCATGGAAATATTGATCTCCGGGTTACCTGGAACCGTGTTGGATTTGGTGTAATACGGAGGGATGCGAGATGTGGAAACAGAAGTGCCCATTTGAGAAGTACCGGTCCATGCCAAAGATGCAAGTGCTTCAGTGCTGGGGCTGGTCTTTTGGGCAGTCAGTGGCGACGTGAGAAACCCCCTATTGTGGTGACCCCCTCGCTTGGGTGATAGCTCAAAGTTCGCTCGCCGTTCGCGCCACGGCTGATGTGTCGGCTAAACATAAATTATCAGTGACGTGCCACGGCGTGCTAGGTCTGAGACTCACTATGTCTAACTGGATGGGTGTTGGATTAACGAGTGGCAAATGTCCCTGAATGCAGATGTCCTCATTGGAGTTGAATTCTTGGTTGGATGATACAGACGTGACTTTCTCTGAGCCAACGTGGGGAGACAGATGATATGAAGTCGAAGAATGAGGTGGTGCTGATGCTGAGTGTCGCTTAATCAACTTCGACATCCCCTTTCGAAGCAGAGGCTCTGCTGTGACAGGAACCTCTTGTCGCGGCATCAACGGCCCGCCCATACCGATGTGTACAGGGGCAGCTAGAACTGGTTGGAGAATCATGGATTGGGAGTGACGAACTAAAGTCGTTAGATGATGATCATTAAGATGGGCATTAGTATCGATCTGCAATGCACATTGCGCAGTCGATGGGGGATAGGAATGACGCTTGGGAGACTGTGCCTGGGCTTGGGGATGACGAAATGGTGGGGTGCCGCTTAGTCCCGCATGTGTCCATGATGCAGGCCGAGATTTGTGGGGACGCGATGACGGAATTGATTGTGACCGTGATCTCGCATGAGTCGTGTGAGGATTCGGAAGGCTCGACTGCTTATGATCTGCCAGTGCGCGAGGATCACTGGTCAATCCAGTATCAGGCGAAACAGGCAGCCTTCGAATGCGTCGATATGCGATACTTAGCCTCGCTTTAAGGTTTCCAATGGGAGACCACGCAGACTCGTAGGCTGCGGGCAATTCTGGATATATCGCTTGATCATGACAAGCGTCAGTCCGGGCGCTTCCACTTGAGACATAGCTCTTACCACCATTACTAGATGGGTCTCGTGGATCACGGTGAGGGAGCACCGGAGGCTCTTGTGTCGAGAAGGATCGTAGACTCTCGCTATCAACCACATATTCTGCTGTTTTATCTTCGTCAGGGCAGTGAGCTGGGTTCGAGACTCCACTGGATGTTTCTTGATGGGGCCCGACCTGCGCAGACTCTCTGGGTCGAAAATGAGACCTCATTTTCGACAAGAATCTGCTTGACATGCAGTATGAGTGCAGGAGAGATAAAAAATAAGGACAGGTGTTATATTGCAATTTGCAAGGTGCGGTTCACTACCCATTGAATTTGAACGATGCTAAGCCTCGATCATGATTCGTTACCCCCGCCTTTGGGAAGACTGTAACCAGTCTGACACTAGTCATACCAGGCTGATGAATGGAAGCATACGGAATGCGGTGTTTGCAACTATTGGAAACTCGTAAGCTATCACGGTAGTGGGCTTCTCCTACATTGGTATAGTACTCTGGGTTCATAAGGCTCCAACTATTTCTGTCTATTTACTACCGCTCGCGTAGACAGTAAGTATACATGATTTACCAAATGTCCAAGTTCATGACGCGATGCTAGATTGTGAAGTTACTATCATGAAGCGAGGTACAAGCATACCAGGAACTCAGATGGAATAAGGACTTAGTGTTAACGACACGTCGTCACGTGACCTTTTTCATCTCAAAAATCATATTCATGTAGTATTGTGCTTGCGAGCAATGCGCGACTAACTTCAGCAGGCCCGAGCTCCAAACTGCTGCGTCCACTGCCTTTTGCTTCTAAATTACATTTCTTATGCTTATCGTAAAATTCGAAGCCGCAGCAAGTTCACTCACACCACCAGTCTACCTCATTCTGATCTAGCCAACCAATTAATGAAATTGAGAAGTTTTCGCCAGATTCATAACTTAGCAATCACGGTGGCTAAGACCGCTGCTCAGTACAAAGATGTCGCGACTTCGAAAAGAGATGCTCGACAGGTGAAATGGCACCAAGGACATCGTGTGTGATGCACGAAATTCGTCAGAAGGATATTTTGTAGAAAGTCAGTCGACACCTTTGCACTGACCAGCCGCCGGTCTTCCCTTGCTGTAGCCGCCGTGGCATAGTCAATGTGTGTTAGGTTATGGATCTGGCAAGGGGCCGGGCTTTTCGATTTCATTAATCGAGTGTAAATTGGTTGGCTAGATCAGAATGGGGTAGACTGGTGATGTCAGTGAACTTGCTGTCGGGAAGCGGCGGACTTGGTCAAATTTTTTGAACTAGAGTGCGCCCAGCGTCGGGAATAACACCTAATAATTAATGTATACCTAGAGTGCGCTAGAGTGATGAACTAATGTAAGAACCAGCCAGTGTTAACGATAGTACTTCGTCTCGACCAGACGTTTTGGGAAGTCAGCCAAACACCTAACAAAACGTTCTGGAGTCCGGCAGTACCCGGGTTATTCTAGAATGCCTGGTTTCAACGAGACTAGAATGACAGACGACATACATACCTCAGCGTCCGGAACAAAGCAGCGGTATGAACGAACGGCAAACGTGAATACACAAGTGACGACGTTGAAATCCCAACCCCCCAATGAGACACCAATGAAGCGGTGACAGCAGATCAAAATAGGTCGAGGAAGTTATGCGAAGAGCAGAGAATTTGTATGATAGGAGAAGCTGCAAAGAAGGGATCCGTAATGCGGGCGATATCCTCGGAGAAAGAAGAAATTGATAACAAGGGGGCGTAACCCCTATGCTACCTTCGCTTCATGATAAAGTCAATCTCAACATCGTGTCATGAACTTGTAAACGGTATATACTTACTGTCTACGCCAGCGGTAGTAAAAAAAAAAAAGACAGGAACAGTTAAGAGCCTTACCTGGCATGCGCCACCTGTAGGTCAGGTGATCATTAACATTGGTAATCGCGATTCGGGAAAGCACCTGCAGTTTCAACTGGTTTCATATCGATAGAGGAGCTGGCAAACCAAAGGTCCTGCCTTATTCCGGTGCTTGTTCGGGTGAAATGCCGACAGTGTGCGCACATGCTGTCGAGGAGGTTTGCCTCGGACATCATTATCTGCTACTTAGCATTTCGAGCTTGAGCGCTTGAGTTTAGCATCATTCTATATGCCCGTATACGCTTTTCGGGCATGCTAACCGCTTGTTAAGTTGAACCCAGCCGAACCCGCCCAGTGACTGAGTGACTGAGGCGGAAATTTTAAAATGATATGGAATGAGTAAGGGGAATAAAATGAAATCTGATCCGGAACCATGGATTACAACTTCAGTGAGTGTTGAGTACCTGTAACTCCCCTGTAACTCCGAGCTTCTTCGGTTCCCGAAACCACCTCTTGAAAAAAGTCCGAACGCCGGTCTCTTTAGACCTGGGACAGACCCCAAGAACTTCATCGGCTACGTAAGTTGAATATCCTATTCTTGACAAGCATTCTTCTCCCCGCGTCGTCCACCATGACGACTGCCTCCCTCTCACCGCTTACTACCACCATCAATTCCTTCCTGCCACCACTACCAGATGATTTCTATGCTCTATGGGGCCTGGGCAGCGCTATCTAGTATTGCCGAACTACACTGTCTGCCACTCATATACCGACAATGACATTACCCGCCTTCGCCGTCACCACTGACAACGCAGACAACCTTTCCCCCAGGCATTCGACATCGACATCTGCAAATTCATGTTCGGTGTCCTTTTTTGGGTAGACGCTTACCACATGCGGTTGCAACATTACCAAAACCGATTGTTTGTACATGATCCAACTGCCAGCGTGAACATTATGTAACGTTAGACGCTCGGGAGTTTTTCTGCGGGAGCCGAGCAAACTCGGAGTTATTAACACAGAGCCACCTTAAAAGAGCCTTTTCAAAATCTGCAAAACACCCAAGTTCTTGCTTAAGGTGTCAAAGAAGCTTGATGGGTTACGGCTCGAACCCTGAAGCAGCCGATTGGTGGAGGTGGATTATTGGTGAGGGTAGTAAGTTCACGACATTTTGGAGACCACACTTTTACATGATGAACAATAATGAGTACATGTCATCTGGGTCTGAGGCAGAGACTCATTTATGCAGGACAGACGACAATTTTGATGTCCTTGCTGAATCTACCAGTTTTGTGTAAGACTTATGCATTTGTTGTGGGTATTTATTGAACTCTGCCCAATAGGCGCCAGCGATCTCAAACGACACAAATGTTTCAGTGCATATCCTCAAAGATGCTGTCACAGCTCAGTATGCTACCTGCGAGAAGGCATGCTCTCAACCATGTGGGAGCTTGAAGAGGCAAAGAGGTGATCCGTGGTCTTAAAACACACCCTCAGGGTCTTGCAGGATGAGCATACGGCTTCTGAGTTAGCATTGCAATCGTGGGTCGAATGCTTACAGAAAGAGGTCAGAATGCCTCACTCAACACCGCCGATCGCAGCAACGCAGAGGAGATCCTTGGTCGTGTAGAATCGCAATTTGATCGCTTAGAAGGGCTTGCTATTGCTCGTGGGTTGACCGATGAAAACTTGGGTATGATAGATGATGAAGACTCCTCTGACAGCCAAGGTCAGAATTGGAGGTGAGTTCAGTTTCTCCCGTGATGAAGTCGCTGATTTATCGTTCTTTATTAGTGTACCAAGAAATGTATTGATTTGAGAACTTTGTAGCAGCAGCATCCAAGTTTGAATTGTCATTCATCCGCAATACCCCTGCACTGAAATCTGCCTCACTATCTGTAAAGCTACTCGAACTCTAGTTGATTAGTAGATGATCCTCGAAGATAATCGTGGCTTCAAGTTGATAACCTTTCAAATAAAAATATTTTCTGTATGATAAACTTTAATTCTGAGCAAAATCAGTGTACGACATCGAGCGATGCCTACGCGATGTTACGCGCGCTCGGCTGAAATCAAACTCAGCTTAATGAGCAGTTTGAACTTTTGGATCCGGCGGCAAGTTCAATGGCCGTTAACATGCTCCATATAGGGCATAATTTAAAATCTCTTGTGTCCTTAAAAGCCTGGGAACTTTTTCCAATACAGTAACACATATAGTACACCAACAAAAATCACATCATGAACCAAAGATGAACGAACGTGAGGTGGTCACATAGAAACACGTCATAAACAGGGAGCAAACATATTATACATCCTCTACTCATCCTCTGAGCCGTTGCTGTCGTACAGCACAACGTACTCAAGGTTCTCGCCCTGGGAACGCGCATCTTGCCATTCGGATTCGTAGTCATCAGACGAAGGGACGCTGATTAAAGACACCGACGACGAATCAGAGTCAGCATCATCCGTCATATCCGTTGCAGGTTTAGACGTCGAAGGAGATGACGGTTCAAATAAATGTCCGAGGTGGGAGCCGAAACGAACACCAGCAGAAGGGGCAGAACTAGGATTCGAAGACGAATGTGGCATGACCATCGAGGATGACGCCAAAGAATGGTCGCTAGCTTCATCTGCTGACTGAGGCTCGGCAACAGTAACACTACGAAAGGCGTTAATTCAGATGTAACACGACACAGAAACACATACTCAATCCAAATGTTGGCACCAAAACTTTCACCTTTACCATCCTTCAACTTCCAGTAGCCAACGTATCTACCAGGAACATCAGGTGCCTGATAATAAGGCACTTCAGCGGTTACAAATTGTGGCGCACACAATCGACGAACCTTCAATTCATCAGTCCATACGTCAATATCTTCTCCGGGATTAACACGCCCAACTTTCGCGAATGTTGGAACATCGATGCTAGGTGTAAAAGACTCCCCGGCAACAAAGTGAAGTTCGGTCGTCTCTGGCCAAGGCATTTCACCATCGTTTAGCATCCGCCATGCCTTTACGAATTCAGCACCAGGTGGGAAAATTTGACCATCAGGAACCGTCGTGTCAGAAATAAAAGCACAGCTGGGCGAAGGAAGGCGCTCTTCTAAAACGGGTGTAGCAGCTTTTTCACCCAAAACACTATCAAGGTGGGCAGGGATGGTTGTACCAGGGCAAGCGAGAGCTTCAGAAGTGACAGGGGATGATGTGCGGAAACATTGCATCAGTGCAGCGATACCCCTATCTGCGGAGATGAGTGGGCTACTCTTTAGCTCTATCATTGGCGGAAGATGAAAGGGAGACTGGGTAGCAAGCAACATGTCTTGGAGTAAGGGTAAGTCTGCGGATTCCTCTAGGTTGACCAAGTTGGCGTCAACGACCTTCTCCAAGTCAGTCGCGGAACTAGACGGATATTCCTCGACCTCGGGTTGCTTCGCGTCAATGAGATGTTTCATTTCCCGATTCACCTTCGGCCACATTTCACGAAAGATATCAAGTGAAATGTCCAAGTCACGCGGTGGCGACCTGACCTCAGCAGTGGAAGGTTGAGACGTCTCAACCAAATCGCCAACAGGTACGTAGGTATGAGGCGATGCAGGCTGTTCGCCGACAGCGGAAGCTAGATCACAGCATTGTGGGCCAACGGATTCTGCACTGACACTGTCCTCTTCGGGGCACCGTCCTGAGATAGCTACCGGGCTTAGAGACTCAGGAACGACAACGGATTCCTCCCGTTCTTCTGATACAGAACGCTCCGTTACGGTGCGTGACATAGACATAGAAACGCTCGGAGATTTCGGAGCACAACGAGCTTGTGGCGAGGTATTGCCCTGGTATGAGCAACACCCTCGAGGTTGGATCAGATCAGTCTGCCCGACACGGTACACAGTGGGGATAACAGTGTCTGGAGCCTTCATCTTCAGCAACGGATGAATAGAAGGGTGAACTGGGATAGGGAGGGCTTCGCAGTCCTGGCACAAGTCGAAGTCGGGACAGCTAGGGTACATGCACTGCAAAAATGATATCACCTTTAGAAGCGTCATGAATAGTGAAATGTAACTACCATGTAACGAACGTCACGAATGACCCGCTTGCAAGCTGATGGCGCAGCCAATCATTTTACTGCTCATGGTTAATGAAACGGAACTTACAATTGCACGTCGCATAATGAGTAACTGCGTTGGTCGAAGCATTGCGCATCTTGAATTGTGGTTTGTGAGACGAGTATCTTTACATAAAAAAGGGCACTTACCAGGAGGTCGCTCGTCTTGCTCACTCGCACAAAGTCATGATTGGGATGTTGCTCTTCAGTAATCCTGACCACTACGTCAGCGCTGACCATGTGTTGCAATATCAAAACACGTACTTGAAGCAGGTAGCGCATGTGTCGAAATCTTTGAAACAATCAGTCAGCACACTGTAATTACAACCCGTAGGTCATTCTTACCTGGACAATTAACACATTTCTAGATAATCATAAGCAGAAAGAAACCACAATGCAGAAAGCAAGACTCACGAAGCGATCACCGACTATAGGAGAGTCGCACAAGTTGCAAGCCGCGAAATGACGAACAGGCTTTACTATGTTGGAAACCGCTCCAGTGGAGCGAGGCCTGCTATCCGGTGGAGCACGAGTGGCCGCAGAAGCGGAGCGCTCTCCCCTTCCGCTAAAGACCGTGTGAACAAATACCCGTCCGGCCGTTTCAATGTCGAAGAATTCATGGAAAGGATTGTGCTTCTCCGCGGCACCCGACTCAATACAGGGAGTGCATAGGTCATAGTCTAGGTTGAGGAATATATAATGAGACAAAGCGTTGTGATGTATTATTATCTTACCAGGACAATCTAGGCATTTACGCCTGATGCCGACGATAGTTTTCTTGCAGTTATCACAAGCAACATTTCGGTGAACGACAGGCTGGCGTTGATTTGGCCCGGCATCAACAGCTGATGAAGTTCTCCTAGACTGTGAGACTGCGGGAACTTCCGCGATCGGTGGTGTAACGGCAATTGAAGGTGGAACTGCAGCGGGTCCGTGCTGTCGGACGACGTGAGTCGGCCCAAAGCTGGAAGTGTGCACAGCACCAGATTTAGAGAAACAACTTGGACACTGACACAATGGTGAGTAAAGCAAATGAATTGCAAAATAAAAACCTTACAACGAAGTGCCACGGGCATTTGACACATCCAAACCAGCTTCCAGAAAACTTGGTTCTGCAGACAAAGCACCAGTGCGGTGGAGTGTCCGGTGAGATGTATACCGGACTGTAAGATGCCTCTGACGAAGGACAAGCTGCTGTGGGTTTCTCTACGCTACGAACAGCCGTCCTGCGATCAGATGTATCAACTTCTGCAGTAGAATCGTATTCTGGGCCAAAAGTATTGCGCATGATGCGATCGAAATCTTTCTTGAAAGAAAATAAGAGGCTTTCCATCTCAGACTTCCCTTTTGAGACAGAGCAACATGACTGAGGGCATAAGGGAGAAGGTGGACTGTGAGGTAGCTGTCCGATGGGAGCCGACCCTGAGAATATGATAGGTGGCGGCGGCGGCGGGAACGAAGTGGATATTGGTGGACCGAGGAATCTAGGACTCAGCAATGAGGAGCGTAGTCCCCTTCGAGGCAGCAAAG
>KV448197.1:0-14757 GCA_001658105.1 Rhizopogon vinicolor AM-OR11-026 | reverse complement strand
AGGTGGCGGCGGCGGCGGGAACGAAGTGGATATTGGTGGACCGAGGAATCTAGGACTCAGCAATGAGGAGCGTAGTCCCCTTCGAGGCAGCAAAGGTGGATGAGCCCTGTAGTCTTGGGCCACTGTATCTAAGGATGGAATGCAAGGTGGTCCAGGAGGTGACAAAATGACGGGAGGTGGTGGCGGCGGCAATGAGTAGTGTGGTCCCCTTGGAGGTGGCGGCGGCGGCGGCAATAAGCAGTTTGGTCTCCTTGGAGGCGGCAAAGGTGGATGAGCCTTGTAGTCTTGGGCCAGCGTATCTAAGGATGGAATGCGAGATAGTCCAGGAGGTGACAAAATGACGGGAGGTGGTGGCACTGCCATGAGATTTGGCGATGTGCTGTGGGTCTCCTGGGAGTCTTCGACCGTTGAACTAGGAGCTTTGTGGGGAGTCTCGTCGAAAATGGAGAACCTGAGCAATGGGTTGGGCCAGTGCCTGCGTAAAGGGGCGATACGAGTGCCGTATTCTTCCGCGGTGTGGACTTCCTTTCCAATTAGAATACGAGACGGCTTAGACGCATCAGGGGAGAAAATGAGTTTAGAAAGATAATAATTATGGCTTATAGGAAATATGCGATACAACTACGAGCGATACTAGTCAGCGCTCAGCAGTGGAGCAAGAGAACGACAATTATACCTCATGATAGAGTTCTTCATAGGAAGGAAACATGACCTTCTCTGGAAAAGAGAACTTGCGAGTCTCATTTCTGTAAGTGGCCTTGACTGTGAACATGGTAGACAGCGCTCAAGAGGAGTCCGAGTTGGTGGGACGCCCCGCAGCTTACGCAGGTGATATTTATGGTGTGACAGCGCTGTGACCCACTGTGACCCGAATAGTAGGAGTAACTAAATTTACCGTGACGGGGCTACAGCTGAGTACTGAGTCGGCTTGAACATGCAACATCATTAGACAACTTGCAAATCGATTTGCTACTACGTACGTTCCGCCATGTTGTACACCCTCCTAGGGTCCACAAGATATGACCCCTTCCTACTATCATGCCCTTGGAACAATGATATAGACGGTCCATCACCTTATCTCCTCCTTCCTTACCAAGTAGACCGTCTTATCGCATCCGCCGCGCTTAATGGCCAGCCTCCTCATGATGGACTTACACTGTCCAATATCAAGGCCTTGTGTGACAACGTTGTCCGCGAGCACAACAACACTAACGGGGAAAGTGCATTGAAGGTATCAACATAACACTCCAGGTTTATTATCAAAATACTTACTTGTTCTCTCGCCAGGTTCGCGTCGTTTTCCACCCTTCTGGAGAGCTCGTAGTTACTGCAAGACCAGCAGAACCCCTTACACGTGATCCAACACTCCCATCTCTCTTCAACCCCGCGACAGACTTAGCCCCTGAGCCCGTGCTCACCATCCACATTGATACCCAACCATCATCGGATACCATATCGTTGAAGACAATGGATAGGCGTGTTTATGATGATGCACGCATACGAGCTGGCCTCCAGCCCTTTGGCTCATCTGATTCGCCAGCTAGCGATGCACCTGATGATGTGATAATGTACAACGCCCGGAATGTTGTCACCGAGTCGACTGTGTGTAATGTCTCATTCTATCGCAGAGGTCATTGGATTACCCCTCCTTTGGCCGCTGGCTGCATATCTGGCGTTATGCGACGGTGGCTTCTTGAACAGCACCGCATTTTCGAGGCAGTAGAGGACGAGCTGACACTTGATAACATCAAAGATGATGAATGGGTCCTTGTTTCTAACGGCGTCCTTGGTTGCAAGTTAGGACGGATTAAATGTCACACGTCAAGCAAGACGGGGTGATTATGCCAATGGCTAAACTACTTTTGATTGTAAAAATGTAATCTAGCTATGAATTGACCTCCGTGAGATCTACGTCCATGGTATCTATTTCCTGACCATCAAACATTCCATCATCCATCTCGCTCAGGATGTAATCCACAACGAAACTATCCTGAACAAGGCGGTCCATTCTGGATAGATGCCGTTCAGTGTATGGAATCATAGCGTCGACAAGTTCCTTCAGTGCGGTATTGCCACTCGTAGTAGTTTTCACGATCTCTTGACCAGAGGACTGTAGAATACCTTCGTGAGCTTCGTCCGTAAACGCCGCTATGACATCGTCCACCGATCTCAGCTTCAGGATTGCGTACAGCACCCCCTGCGCAACCCCACTTGTCCTAGCATTGGGGTTCCAGTCACGTACATAACGCAAAAGGCGGGAAAGATCAGATCCGCCGAGGGTCCGAAGTACCTCATCGACTGCGCTATTACCAGTCACTGATGACATATCAGCTGCGGATTCCGATGGGGTAGCCCGAATATCTTTAAACAGGGACAATAACCTCCCGGGTTGTTGCATAGCAAGCGCAAGTTGTATTGCTTTCCGGTAGTCATGAAGGGACAGGTAGTTCATGAAATCCTGCTCTCTGATAAAGAAAATTGTGAGCTTGAACAAGATATGCGGAATGACAACAAACCTCAAGACCAACTCGGCACGTTTAGTCTCGTTCGCCCGTTCTTGTTCCTCAGTACAATCTTCCCAGAATGTCGCCACGGAGTCCGCTGCTGCGGAAACAATCGTACGTTCATCGGTACTGACGGCGAGTGCCCAAATCTGTAGATGGATTGACTTCAGCCGAAATGAGAGAGCAAGTAGCCCACCTTGTCCTCATGATTGTCCATGGTGGCTATACATTCTTCTTCGCGTACACTCCATAGTTTGACAAGGCCATCCGACGCCGATGTGACAAGCTGCATGCCGTGATTAAGGAAATCAACTCTCAACACCGAGTTGGTATGTCCCTCGAAAGTCTTTACGCAAGTGAAATCCTCCAAGTTCCATAGCTTGACAGTTTTATCACCACTCCCGGTGGCGAGTACACGCTCCGTGCGACCAAACTTGACTGTCCAGACGCCCCGCTTGTGGCCTTTACAGGTGCCAAGCAATTTGATTTCTCCACGTGCAGGGCGATCCCCAGTTGCACGCGAGAAATCAATGTCATATACTTTAGCTGTGCGGTCTTGGGATCCGGATGCCAAAAAGCGGTCGTTGGGTGCGACATCGAGAGAGTTGATGTCTTTCTCGTGTGCTTTATGAGTGGTCAAGCTCTTACACTTCATAGCGCTTTGGCTATGTTGAGAAGCATCAAAGACCAGCGGCACGTCGCCGATATACCACATTTTAATCGTGCGGTCTTGACTACCGGTGAACATAAATTGCACGCTTGTGACGGCACCTTCGCCGGAAGTTCGTGACATTGCGATGGCGCCTATACTTTCTGCGTGACCTTCGCAAACAGCAACGCAGCCCCATTCCGTCGGTGTGTCATCGTCCCCAGATGCAGGCGCCCACAATCGAACGGAACGATCTTTGCTTCCACTCGCGAAGAGTTTTCCTCCTGCTCCACGGTCGAGTGACAGTACTATGTCGGTGTGTCCAGTTAAAAGTCGCGCATCTAGCCCTGCAGTCGAATAAATCCGGATGAGGGATGAATTTGTAGCGAATGCGACGTGAGAATCCACAGATGTGGGTGCGCTTGGAGACAAGAATACGGCGTCAACAATCTCGTCGTTGAAACCGATGAGTTGCCGGGTAAGTTTTCGTGTGCTCAGGTCATAGAATAGGATGTTCTGGTCTGCATGTACGGAGACAATCGTTGATATCGAAGGCAAGTAACTGAGGGTGTGCTGTTAGTAACAATGGTAATCATAAGGGAAACTAGTACTAACACAGCTTCTACGATCTGACGCTGCTCCTCTTGCTCCTCTGTCTGTATGTCTGCCGCCTGGTTGAGGGAATAGAGGACAGATGAATCCTTTGCATCCCATATCCGGACAACACCTTTCTCTCCAGCAGTATAGAAACGCAGTTGAGTAGCGCTACTACTGGGAACCCAGTGCCCATCCTGCAATAACCCAACAGCCTCAACACGTTCCATGACAGGAATAGTTTGAGCCAGTGCAGGCGTGTTGCCTCTACCCTTCCCTTTGGCGTTTTCTGCAGATTTCCCTCCAGTTGATTTTGCGTGCAAGTTCCATACTAAAACAACGGAGTCTCTCCCTCCGCTTATAAGCCATTTTCCATCCGGAGTAACATCCAGACCCCGAGGAACAGAAACGTGCCCTTCGAGAACAGCGATAGGTCGTAGTGCACCTTGATCCTTGCTCGCGATCGCTGTTAAATCAAATATCCGAATGCGAGTGTCCACGGAGGCCGTTATGAGTTGGAGTGTATTTTGTGGGGCTACAACAGAAGGGTCGCGGGGGAAGTTAAACTTCAACGCGCTCACAATGCCGCCGTGCCCTTTAAAGATGTGAGTTACATAGCCACGTTTTATGTCCCAAACCTTGACAACGCCGTCCGCAGAGCCTGAGGCAAGATACGTAGAGGATGGATCAACGGTGCAGACGTGTACGGGGGCGTCATGAGGACGGGCGACCACCCGGACGGGATGTATTTTATTTTTCGTGGTAGACGTGGGGGTGTCATAAACGCGCAACGAAGGAGCAGAAGTGAATACGATCAGCTGTGAAGCCGATGGGGTCAAGCACACCGAATTAATCGATTGAGTGTCCTAGATTTCTTCAGTTACGGAAGTTTCCTAGCATTTTGACAGTAGACTACTCACCCCTGCAAACCGACATATCTCTTCACCCGTCAAAAGATTGGTGAGAACAGCTTCCTCTGCCACACAAGTAACGAGTCTGCTCCCGTCTGCCGAGACCGCGACAGATCCGCAGGTATGAAGTGGCCCAATAGAACGCTTGTTCTTGTAGCTACTCAGGTAGTTGGAACGCAGGTGCAGAAGGCAGTACGCAAATGAACTCACACTGTTTTCAACTTGGGTTTACCACCTGTGGACGCCATCTAATGCAACTTTGTAGCATATGTAAAATTCACTGTAACCTCGGCTGTTTGGTTGTGTATCCTCTCTACTAGGTAATTTCCTTTTTGAAGTACTCGTCCGATCATCGATGATATCGGCAATAAATATAGAAATCCTAGAATACTCATGTGGACCAATGAATTGGGAAAGTAGTAAGATGTGTAAAATATGTTAAGTCCGGTGATGTGTCAATAGAAGTGAAAAGCCTGAAGTTTCGTGACTGTTATCAGAGAAGGAGTATCCAATGCTTCAGGGTGAGCACTGAGCAGACAAGGGGATCCGGTTTGCGCCAGCAATCCATAAGCCTAGAATACTATGAGAACAAAATGGGTTACACATGGCATATGAATACGACAGGGTGCGGACATACCTTAAGTGGCTCGATGGTCAGCCTCCCACTGATTTCGCATGCGTGTAATGGTGTCCTCAGCTGCTCTCCTCAATCTAGCTTCCTGATCTGCTAGATATTCAGCTTCCCTCCTCTTTCTAACCTCCTCCTCTAGCATCCCTTCAACTGTTCTCAGAGTTGTCTTCGCTCTAGCTGCCTCAGCCTGAGCTTCCGCTAGCTGATCCGAAATCTTCAAGGAAACAGATATCGCATCCGCCGACTGCCTCCGCAATCCCGCCATCTCAATCTGCAATCGGTCTACTATATTGTCATCCGATTGAGTAATCACTGCACGAGACGTCGAGGGGAAACAAGAAGGCACTTCGTTCAGCCCGAAGGCGTTAAGTCCAGCAAGAGATGACTGATGAGGAGGAGGAACGACCATATCTTCTTCACTCTCGTAGTCATCCTCACTCATCTCGTGTCCATGACCGCCTGGATCCGCATCCTCCTCGCCATTTTCATCATCGTGTTCTTTTCTCCCAGTGCGTACGGCTGAAATGTTGCATGGCGGCATCGTACGCCCCGAACCCACAGCCACTGAGTTCAAGGTGGACGATAGATCAACAGATTTCCGAGGTCGCCCCCGTTTCTTTTGTTGCGTAGGATTAGATGACTCCTCGTTGGCCTTCACAGGTCTTCCACGCTTCCGTGGTCGCTTAGTGCCTGGGGGAGCAGAAAGATTTACTGTCCAATAAGAACCAAAGCCTGGATCGGTGACAGGACGGGGCTGCTTTTCAAATAATCTATTCAAAGAGAGGTGGTGGCGGACAGATTGCTGTGATCCGAATGTTGTAATTCAAAAGGTTTAACCGTCATAGCCCAGTGCACTGACCTTCCATGTCGGCCCCGCTGTCCTGAAATACAAGTATTTCTCCTCCATGGCAGCATATATCTCTCGAATTGTGAGACGTTTCCGCGAACTACCAAGGATTACACAGCGCAAGATCACGGGGAGTGTGTGTTGTGGTCGCCCATCCGTATCTGGAAGACATGCCAAAGTGTCTGGGCAATTGGGATGAGCAGCATGCTCTTTGTATGGAGGATCATCATCAGGAACATATTGAGGCAATTCTACGGTCGTGTTGGCGCTGCCGTCTGATGTTGGAGAGGAGGGGCTTGCGGAAATAGGTTGTCTGGTTGGTGAGCTGTTGAGACAAAGGGGGTCACGAGCAAAGTTCATAATATCAGAGGATTCAGACTGAGCCGCCAAAAAAATCCAATAACAGGTGCACGTACTGATACGAGCTTCTAGAGTCATCTTCGGGGTTTAGTAGATTTTTCAGACTCGACATGATATTTTCGAGGGCGGGACATAGATTTGCAGCAGTTGCAAGGTCGTTCAATTTGAAGGTTCTTGTAGGTCCATTACCGTAATAAGTTACATAATCAACATTGTGCTACCAGTACTTTCTAAGGGAGAAGGGGCAATTATTGACGGCGTCTAAACTAGGGCGACCATAAAATTACATGCGATAATGACCAGGTGGCGCATTCTGATACTCGTACACATAATCGGGAGTGAGATTCCGAACCCCCCAGTCTTGGTCGTTTGGTGGGGGAAGATAGTTCATATTCATCAGCGAAGCTGCATCTGTGGATGGTTCGTGGTATGACTGTGGTATAGGTTGGTTGGTTCGTGGCCACCACTCGTAACCCGGGTAATATGAGGTAGAGGGCTCAAGGCCAGGGATATCAAGGCCAAGCATGTGTGCCATCATTCGGGTGCTGATTTCCTGGATACCACTGTTCTGCGGAGCACGATCTCTTGGTAAATCACTAAACACCTCGCGTTGCGGGACGTCAGAGCTCTTTTCGCCGAATGCATCATCTGCTGCTCTCTTTTGACGATCGGGGGCATGCATCAAGGGTGGCATATTACTGTCAACCTGAACTTTAACGCCATTAAGAAGATCCCAAGCCCTTCCAGCGCTAGGCCATGTAGTCTTCGCCAAGGTAAGAACAGGTGTAAACAATAGTGGCGCGCTCGTACCTGCATTTCTTTCAAAACGGCAAGACATTGCCGCAAACCAATATAGGCCTGGACATTCGATGGCCGTAGTGTTACTTGGGAGTAAAGATAACGTTAGAAAGGGTTA
This sequence comes from Rhizopogon vinicolor AM-OR11-026, assembly GCA_001658105.1. Taxonomy (NCBI): domain Eukaryota; kingdom Fungi; phylum Basidiomycota; class Agaricomycetes; order Boletales; family Rhizopogonaceae; genus Rhizopogon; species Rhizopogon vinicolor. The sequence goes on along the minus strand of KV448197.1, from coordinate 7,345 downwards.
CACCCCGAAAGAATAGACTCACATGTTACGATGTGCATAATTCTGATGGTTTTCAAAAGTTAGAATACACATTACCAGTGCGAATGATATAAAAAAACAAACCCAGTACTAAGAATATACGATGACAGGAATGGCGAGCTACGATTGATATTGAACTTCTCGTGATATGTCGTTACTAGGTTGGATGAGCGTACAGCAGAGAAATTTAGCGCAATTGCCCATACCTATTGTGCTGACATAAGTGGCGGCACTTTGACAGAGATCAAAAGCTTTTAGGGAAGCTGTATCTGATCCGTTGGGAGGATTTTGTAATATCTGTTCTGAACTAGAGCAAAAAGGTTAGGAATCGGGCTGCTAAAGCGATACGGGAATTACCCTTTCCAATCGGGAATGCTGTAAAGAGGTATCAGTAATGCAAAAAAAACACTAACTCAAAGTTCGCCGTACAATGCTCGATGTAACAATAAAACTGCAGACCAATATTTGATGTGGATAAAAAGAACCGGAGGTGGTGGAATGTTTCGCTTGCTAGCTGGATCATACCGCAGATTATCAGGGAGGTCGATGTACCATTGGTCCAGTCGAGACTCCAGGCCATTTAGGACCGCCCGCCGCGACCCTCTTCCCGTCGAGCGAACGGGGTAAATCATTGTTACAATAGAACCAATCAAAACAGCTGCACCTCTATCAGATTTGCACACATTTCTGCAGAGAAATTATACGGACATAGCGATGCAGCAGCTCTGAAGCAGCTCATGGTCAGCGGTGTCGATATGTACTGTGAGAGCGCAAGGTCGGCCGAGCTGTCTTCGTCGTACTACAGAAAAAGGTGAATATTTGACTGCCGAGTCGTGGTCTAGAGCTTACTTCGGCAGGATCTGGAAGAAGTGTATCAAAGTCGCCTTCACAAATAGACACGGGACGACCTGACAAAGTTAATGGTTAGGTTTGTCGTCTAAGGCAAGATATAAGACCTACCCATGTATATTGAGCTATATCTGTGAGCAGTCGTTAGCGCAACATCTCCACAAAGACAGGGAGGTTTCGCACTTGTCTGCAATGCAACAAGCCCACCATATGTGCTTCCTGACTTGGTTCTCCTCAACGGAGAACAATTTATTCCCATGAAGCTGCCAGTTATCCGCAGCACGATTCAATCCAAGGTCTTGAGCCTACACATAACTGAGCATCCTGTCTTGAAATTATGCATCTAAACTAACCATCCTTATCGCCATGCCTGTGACAGAAAAGCCATGAAACGAGGTTAGGAATATCAAACATGTGTACATACCAATATAAAGCCAGCCTTGCTCCATAGAACCTGCGTGATAACTCTCAAACGCCTTTCAAGTGAATTACTTCAATCATACGAACCTATTCCAAATTCACGATGACCCAGAAGAAGTAAGGCTTGGCAAGTGGTTGCGCGAGAACTGTGGTAGACTTGTGCTGTTTCGCTCATGATGAGGGTACGTGATAATCAATAAGGAATATGATTTACCGAGCACTATCCTCGCCTGCGCAAGGTAGTCATTGCCTGCCTCCCACATCGCTTCAACATTCGTAGCAGTATTGTTATCCTGATAACGAGCGGCTATGGCAAAGATGGCCAGTAGCAACAGCTTGGTAACAGTCTGCGCAGGTTCCGGATTGGCATAGTATGGAGAGCCCCCCGAAGACTCCGGTGTAGTTGGATTGCTACTGTGTCTGACGGTTAGTAAGAACTCCATCAATGATTGCTAAATAAATTACTTTTGCTTCCTTTATCACGTTCAGAAAAGCGAAAGACAGAAAGGAAAGTGACAGAACTCACCACTCGCTATATTCCCTCATGAAACGACCCTTGTGAATTACAGGAAAGACCGGATGCGCATAAGTGAAATATAAGTCAACTAAATGATCTTGCATGGCAAGGGAGGGTAAGTCGACAATGACACCCTCGTCTGGTGGAGCTGGAATTTTGTTTATTTTGGCGGAAGGCCAAAAACGTGCCATAGGCAGATTCCTGTCACCACGATGTTGTTGTGACTATATATAAGGATCAGGACAAGAACGCACCATATCCCGCCATCATGTCGGCTATCAAAACGGGAGCTACGTCCCAAAAGATGGAGGCCACTAACTTTTCCATGGTATCGAACCTGATATAGGCATAAGATAATCAAAAACAACAACTTCAAAGCTCGTCTGACTAACCTCTTGATTCTCATCCAGGGAGAGTTGACCAAAGGCAGTATCCGGGCCATCAGACTCATTGGAACCGTCTGTGTCTAGGATTGTGTTGACTGATCAAATCAAAAACAGTGCGGGAAAAGATGCTCACCTGAAAGTTTATCCATTGTGTACATTTCATTCCAGTTTGGCTGATGCGATGAACTACTGCTGGTAGATGGTGTGTCGAGCCGGCGCCGTTGCTTCAAAGAAGCTCCGCTAAGGTTGTAAGATGGAGAAACACTGTGGTGTCCGGCATGGCCTCTCGCCAGGTGAGCAGACAGGCGATCCTGCCACTCTGACGTTGGTATGGTTGAAAGTGTATTGTCTAGAGAATTAAATTGAACGGAGTTCAGGCATCTTCCATGGCTACTTACCTCTAGATGAAGACACGATTTCTCTTGAAATCCTGGACTGCCTTCGAGAACGTGGAGAATCACGGGCAGAAGCTTCATTACTTCGGAATATACACGCAAAGAAGTCTTCCTTTGTTGCACCAGCTGGCTGTGAAAGTCTACCCGAAGGTCCCTGGAGATAGAATGAGGATGTTTCTCAGAATAGTTACCTCAATACTCACAAATGGACCTGTATCTACTCGGTTGAGAATTTCTCTTGCAAGGTCATCTTGCTTTATATCAGCTATGACTTTTTGTACTCCACTATCTGGGCAAGAGAGAACGGCGCCAAGAAGGGATTCCACTTGATGCCATCGTTGTTCGATCGCTTGTATATAACCCTTGGGAGGACCACGCTTATAACTCGGACCTGCGAATAGCATCGGCTCTTGCTCCGGCGTTCATGCAATGTCGAAAACTCACCTAGAAATGTACATGCTGTATCGAATAGAGTGAAATGAGAAGCACTGAATACCTCAGCTCATTCACGCACCATTTCCCGCCGCTGTGCAACTCTTGCAAATTCCAGGGGTGCCCGATGGCTCACATTTGCTCTTCGTCTTTCTACACTGATCACAAGCTAACGTCCAATCAGTAACAAGGCAAGCGAGTCGGTAGACTGGTCACCGGGCGTACCTCTGCTGCTGCGCTTCCTTGTTGAGAGTGTTTCTTGGTTGATTTCTTCGTCAGAATTTGGCTCCGACTCGTTCCACTGGCGAGTTGACATGGCAATCACGAAGAGTTTGAACTTGAATTGGTCTCTGCCCGCGTTTATAATGCCAGTGGATGAATAAGGAATTTCATAGTAGTCATCGCATATCTTCACACGGGTACTTCGGGGCGATAATCACTTACAAATTAGCCTAATTTACCTCCTAAGTATAATGTATTCAATTGAGTTGGATAAGTTTATTTAAACTAGGTCTGATAGGGTCTAAAACACCCCTTACCGGTGGCCTAATTATATTATTAGTGACCGTGCAGTGCTATGAAGCCACGACTTGTTCCAGATTGCTCTCGCACCTCTATTCTTGCATGTGATGTCCACACGTTCTGAAGATATTCTTGGCGGAGATGCGGCTCCCGTTATTCAATGATCAAAGAGTCTTGTAGTGTGAAAGAAGGATATCATTATGATCATTGTTCTCTCTTCTAGCGACATTGGGTAGCGAAACAAATACGCAAAATGGATGTCGGACGAGGTGTTGATGGTGATACACTGGAAATGACGGTGCACTGCAGTACATAAATAGGATATAGGAGATGGAAGATAAGAGATTTAGCTTCGATCCGATTTGATGAGAACCATCCCTGAAGTAGGTAGAACGGAACACCTTTCAGTCCCTCTCACTTCAAAGGGCTATAAGAGAGCGGGAGCAGGATGAACGAATCCATATGCTTCGCAAGCTGGGAGGTCTGAGTTCGATTTGTTAAGACGGGAACGGTTCATGGTAAGCTCGATCCACCCACCTTAGACACCGTTTCCGCCCAACCGTCAATCTGCCATGCTTTCTCGCGTGTCTCTTTCCTTGCCTCGAGACTCCTGTCCACAAAACGTTAGTTCTACTCATCTGGAGGTCGCTTTGTGAACTAACGGATATTGCCACATGTGGTACACTTGGTGCAATCTTCCGACCTGCGAAAACCAAGCTCCAACAGGCGCGACGAATTTGCGACGAGCTTCGATGCCCCTCCGCCTGTTGGAGCGAAACAAAAGCCTTCATAAGAAGAGTCCAGCTTCCAAGGAAGTTGAAACGAACCATGCATTCTCCCACTCAAGTAGTGTACCCGGTTTTAACTGGTAACTCCGAAGCTCGAAGACGCCGCCCTGGGCGTGGGGTGGCGCAGTGGGGAAGAACGCAAATTCTTGTGTTAGCTGAGATGATCGTGAAGTAACATAAGGTAGGAGAGCCTTGTACGCCTTGGCATGCTAGCAAACAACTCGATAAGCTCATGGACACACGAGATAAGCGCACTCGTACGTCTGACGTTCTTATGAGTTGGGTGGTCTTGTCAAATCCTGCGTAGTTTTCGTACTCGAGTATATGAACTTGACATCGAACTTGACATCAAGACGAGAGAAATAGAATCGTCACTGAAGACATACCGAAAGTATCCTGCTGCCCCACTAAGGTTTCCCAACTTCCTGTCAACTTGACGTGTAACTCTGGGGCATCCTTGATTCCAGCGTAGTACTTCTCCCTGAATAAGTTAACCACCTCTAAAACAGCGCCTCGTGAAAGACCATAAGTTTCTCTTACGCTGCAGCTTTATACTCTTCAACCGCTTCTGGCTTGACTTGGTGAACTGTAATATGAAAGCTGTCAGATAAAGTCTAGATGATCGTGTTGGTTTTTTCACCTTCAAAACCGTGGACGTATTTCCCCCTGGCGACAATCCTCGAGTGTTGTTGAATCTCAATATCTCCTGCTTTCTTTGCTTCTGGTGACCCATGGAGGATACTCTGTGAAATAGATTCCGTCAGGACAACTGTCGCAACGTTTATTGTGCGCTACCTGGACGGATATCGTTCTGCGCGCTCCAGAGAGCGCGACATTGTGAGCAGACTTCTTTGCGATTGACAACAACATGATAGAACTTGGTTGAAAAATGTTGGTGGGGAAGGGTGGTGCAGTGGCCCTGTCGGGGCACACACCGTGACGTAATGCTTAAGCGATGCCCCCTGAGTTCAAACCAACTACCTGGCAATAATAGCCGCAATATTCGTTCTAATTCCACTGAAAACATCTCCAACTCGACTGTGAGTTGGATTTAAGACATGTATATACCCAGTGGTATGATTAGTCTAGACGTTGTCACACTGACTACCGTATCCGAAATTCATAGATCATCCAGTGAGCTGCAGATCGCAGTTTACATTCCTGCAAACTGCGAGCTGACCTAGATCCATGACGTTCATTCAACTCGGTTTCTTCCCATATCAATGCATGTGAAGGAGACGATCTTGACATCAATTCAATCAAAATGACACTTGAAGGCTCAAAGCACACGGGGTACCCAGTTGACAACATCTGCAGAGGAATTCAAACATGGCTTGCCGCAAAATACTCACAGTTTCGCTTGCAACAAGCAGGGCTACTACAGCTGCGAAACTTGCCAAGCGTGACGGCATGTCCAGGTTAAGAAGTCGCCCTTTTGTGCCGCTTGCAAATCATCGCAGCACTTTCCACCGATTGAGTCTCAACCTACGAAGTGGACTATGGAATGCAGTGTCCGGGCGCCAGTCAACAACATGAGGGGGAGAGAGCCGCAATTAATGGTCCACTGCATTCTGCCCCAGGGACTGTCCATGTCGCAATCCCTGCATGGATATGACCTCGGTCGGGTGACTGACAGCCTTTACGTCTGATGGCAACAACTGGATGCTGGTCTGCAGTAAACAAGAAGGCATCACTGCGGCCAAGACACGGCTAAGACTTGAAATATCCGGTGTTCACCAGTGGCGGTGACCTTATCAACTTCAGTGAACGGCAACCTCAATTCTTCCTGAGATTCATGTGACGCGCTGACAGCACTCAAGAGAGTGTCCAGGTATCGACAAGCTTTCATCTATGTTTTCATAGTCTTGACCTTGCGTAGGAAAGCCAAAATAACTGATGTGTCTTTTATTTGTCACCTTCTATTCCGACTGTGAACGGTTGACTGCCGCCCATCTCGATACCTTGATCAAACCAAACTTCAGGTATCCGATTGTTCAGGATCGTGAAGTAGTTGTTTGCCATCTTCGTCTCATCCTCCATCTAACAATTGACATCGGACACGGGCTAAGTACGCGCGCGGCTGCGCGCCCAGCACATTTTCGCATTAATGGGCAAGCGTGCCTCATGTGAATCAAGTTGCTAACCTGGTGACTAAAGTTGATGATGTGTTTTAGGTTACTAGCGTAGTCAGCCGATACAAGCGCATACTGGCTTCATCGCGCGAAACGGACGCAACACCGGATCAGGCTGACATTAATGCACCTGGCTTCAGTCACTCCAGGTTGCTCATTGAGTCATGGACAACTCATTTCCCCACAGCCGTACTACTTGCAGCATACTACTTGTCATGCATTTCCGTTCGGCAGCCCGACCGGCTCTCCTTCGTAACAGAGTTCTTATAACCTGAGTATCGGTCGCCTCAAATACCAGCACAAGAGCCATCTAAGGCTAACTCATCGTCACTGTCACTTTATCATTCTTGCTCCTCAACATAATGTCTCTACCTGAGAGTACTACCGTGCTTATCGTCGGCGCGGGCCCTGCTGGTCTCACAGCTGCTCTTTCTCTCGCCCACCACGCGTGTCATGACTTCGTTATTGTCGACGCCGTAGTCGAAGGGCAGAATACATCGCGGGCTATTGCCATGCACGCTGCGACCGTCGAGGTAGGCTGCCACATGAACTTTTACAGCATTGCTCATTGATAACCTCATGGTCGTAGGCTTTAGCCAGCATTAATGCAGCAGATGGCTTACTATCTCGTGCCATCAAGGGGAAGGGCATCAGAGTTGCAACTCGCAGTTCAGAGATTATTGAGGCCAGGTTCGCCCCATTAAAGGAGCATACCGACCACCCTTACGCGCTCTTATCCCCTCAAAACGTGACGGAACAGGTGCTTGGGCAGGAGTTGCAAAGGCTTGGGATTCAAGTGCAGCGTCCACACAAGGTAGTTGGAATGAAACAGAACGAGAAGGATCCTCGCATCACCGACGTCTCGTTTGAGGATGGCCAAGTCATC